>VMDO01012167.1:0-63433 GCA_007922755.1 Pedetes capensis | reverse complement strand
TCCTATTAGTAATAGCACTACCCCCAACAAAAAATGCCTGTAAATGTGCAAGAAAGTGATTTGTTGTTGTTGTTGTTGTTAGGTGCCGTCGAGTCGAGTCCGACTCATAGCGACCTTATGTACAGCAGATCGAAACACTTGCCGATTCTGTGCCAGGCAAACAATCTTATTTATGTTTAAGCCCATTGTTGCAGACACTATGTCAATCCATCTGGTGGAGGGTTTTCTTCTTTTGCGTTGACCTGCCACTCTTCCAAACATGATGTCCTTCTCCAGGGATTATTCTCTCCTGACTACATGTCCGAAATATGTAAGACGCAGTTTGGCCATTTTTGCTTCCAAGGAGCACTCTCATTGCACTTCTTCTAGGACAGATCTGTTGGTTCTTTTGGCAGTCCATGGTATATTCAATAGACGTCTCCAGCACCACAATTCAAAGAAAGTGATACAATCTTCAAAAGCCAAGAGGGTAGAGTAAAAGAGCTTTGAGAGCTGCCACAGCACTGTGGGGTGGGCAACAAGATCTGCATTTAAAGTCTAGGTTTATTCCCACTCCAGATCCATGTGACTTTGAGAATCTTACTTTATCTCTGTGCACTTTCCTTAAACCTGAGATGGTGATAAAAATAGTATATACCTCCTTGGGGTTTATGGGGATCAAGTGAGCTAGTGTGGGTGCAGGCTATAGTCAAGGGCTGCCAGTGAACCCTCGGAGACATTGGCTTCTGCCACCTCTGGTGAACTGGGAAGAGCAGAGAAGGCTGTGAACTCCCAGGGCAAAGAACAGCATCCTCAGTGCACTGCTCCTTTGGGGGAGGCCATTCACCTCACCTTCTTCTGGACTCGTCAAAGGCCCTGTTCTTTGGAGGAAGAGTGGTTGGTGAGGATGTCACATCGTGGGGGAAGGATAGCCCTGCCCTCCTGGCTGAGTTTATTTTGGACCCAAGATGATCCTGTGCCCAGCCCACGAGGCAAAATCCCAGCTCCTGGGTCATTCTGCAGGAGATGTGGCAGGACACCAAGCAGTGCCCCAGAGCATGCATCCCAAGAGATGCCACAGACCCCTCCTGACACTGTGACCCCAAACCTGCTAGTAGAGGCTCAGTGCAATTCCCCTGTGCCATGCCCTGGGATGGCATGCATTCTCCAGACTCCTCTCTCAAAGGCACTGGCTCACCTTGACTTTATTATCGTCACAGCTGAGAAAAACTTGATTATAATAGCGTAATGGGGTAATGACTACAATAATAGCACTTTGAGATTATTGTTTTTATTATTTATGTTATTCTCTAACCCAGGAGAACAGGATGCAGAGGAAGAAGCCCTTATATATGATTAGCAAATGCCACAGCAATGCTGAGAAAGAGGCAGGACCAAGAAAGAGAGTGGTGTCTAGAAGCTACTGCTGGGGAAAATAGACATAGATCCAGGCAGACTTGGCTGTGGCACGAATTTGTCCCTGACAAAATCATATGTTGAAAACTGAACCTCTAATGCAATGTTGTTGTTAGGTGCTGCCTGTTGTTGTTGTGGTTGTTGTTGTTGTTGTTAGGTGCTGTCAAGTCGGTATCCAACTCATGGTGATCCTACATACAACAGGGGAAAGAAACACTGTTGTCAGTGCTTCTCTGCTATTCATAGGGTTTTCAATGGCAGATTGATTTTTGGGAGTGGGTTGCTCCAAATCATAGCAATCCTATGTACAACAGAACAAAACACTCCCCCTACTCTGTGCTATGCACATAATTTTTTATATTTGAGCCCACTGCCACAGCCACTGTGTTTTTTCTCATTTTGAATTGGGCCACATATCAGCAAAAGGAGGTCTCAGGGTCTTTATCCCATTCCCATCATTATGGTTGACTCTACTTTGAGAAGACAACCCTTCCCTAGTCATTTCTTGAATGCCTTCCACCCTGAGGGACTCATTTTCTGGCACTATATTTGACAGTGCTTCCCTGCTATTCATATAGTTTCCAATGGCTAATTGTTTTGGGAGTAGGCTGCTGGGTCCTTCTCCCTTGTCTGTCTTAGTCTGGAAGCTCAGCTGAAACCTGTCCACCACGGGTGTCCCTGCTGGTATCTGAAATACTGGTGGTATAGCTTTCAGCATCACAACACTCAAGCCACAGGACAACAAGCTGACAGACACATGGGGGTCTGCCATGTTAGGACCAGAAAGAAGACCATCACTAGAGGCCAACACCTTGATATTGGGCTTCCCAACCTCAAGCACTGTAAGAAATAAACTTCTTCTCTTTATAAATGACCCAGTATGTGGTATTCTGTTACAGACACACAAAGTGAACTGACAGACCTTTCAACAACAGTGATACAAGTTGAGCAGAACAAAAACAAATCTAATTTCTGTGGCACAGAGACCCAAGTACACCTTCATGCAAACACAGGCGTAGTTCAGTTTCTGTCTTCTCCTTCACAGAGTCAGAGGCTAGGCCCCAGGAGCACAGGAAATCATTTCCTCTGTAGTCATTGTGCCCAGGAGAGGGTTTCCCATGAGGTGAGGACTTGGTAAGTCTCTGTGGAAAGAGGGAATTCTGCTCTCAGATTGGTGAGACATTGGGCTGAGATGAAGTTTTGATAATGTAGCAACTCTACCATCCTTCCACCTGTGAAGTCCATGAGTCAGACCCATTTGGTGTCCCTTTAAAATGATTAAAAAGACCATTCCCTGGTTCTAATGTAGTTCTGTCAGAATTTTATATGCACATTAATTGCTTTTAAAAATTTATCACAGGTTACTTCCTCAGTCTTTTCTTTCCACAGCCCCAACTCTTGCTCCCAGATAGTTTCCCATTCTATGCTCCATAAATTCAGTTTCTATGAAAAAATATGTCAGATTGGCCAAGGAGAGTTAATCCCTGCAGGTTTGAAGATGTACCGTGAAGCAGCCTACGGCAGGCACAAAATTTCTTTGTACGCTAGTGTTTTATCTTTTAATAATTCATTAATTCATGCAGATTTCCCATTTCAGTTCCTAATGTATCTGTATTTGGTTAATATAAAAATAATGATATGAAATGACTTAACAATTAAATTATTTGTGTTGCATTCCCTTCTCACTGAGAAAAGAAAAAAGTCAATCCCTTAAAATATGTGCTGTGTTAATGTTGTACCTTGTGTCCTGTCTCACCCCAAGGGCATGGCCCAGAGAGAGCTGGCCCCCTATGGATGTTACCCATAAGCCTCTAGTCCCTGGATTTCCCCACCCAGCCTCATTTCTTGTCCCTCCCAGTGTCACCTAGGACAGTGCTGTTGTCGGGATGTGTTGGTCCCCACTGTGGCAATATGAGAGGAGAGGTGGTGGGACCTTTAAGAGGTAGAGTCTAGCCTGGCATGGTGGCACATGCCTGTAATCCCAGTGGCTCAGGAGGCAGAGGCAGGAGGATTGCGAGTTTGAGACCAGAGGCAGTCTACAGAATTTTGCAAGATCCTGTCTCAAAAAGTGAAAAAAAAAATGGGCTGGGGGTGCAGCTCAGTGGTCCAGCACTTGCAGGTGGGAGGCCCTGGCTTCAACCCCTAGTACCGCAAAAAAAAAAAAAAAAAAAAAAAAGAGGTGGAGTCTAGTGGGAAATGGTTAGGTGGTCTGGGTGCTGCCCTCAGAAGATGAACATAGTATTTTTCTTGAGACCCCAGATGGTTACAAGAACAGATTGTTGTGAAATGGCAGGACTAAGCCAGGCCAGCGAGTTGGAAGGCTGAGACAGGAGGATTGCAAGATGGAGGCCAGAGGCAGCCTTGATAAGTTAGTGATACCCTGTCTCAAAATAAAAAATAAATTAATAAAAAGATGCTGGGGTGTGGCTGAGTGGTAGAGAACTTGTCAAGCATGTGTAAGGCCTTGGGTTCAACACCCTAGTACTACAAAAATAAAAAATAGAAAATAAAATAAGACTCTTCTTCTCAATCTCTCTGGCTTCCTGTCTTGCCATGTGACCTCTCTTTTGCACACCCTCCCACCATCATGATAGCATCCACCATAAGGTCCTTAGCAAAGCTGAGCAGAAGACAGCACCATGCTCCTGAACCTCCAGAACATTGTACTAAATAAAACTCTTCTCTTTGTAAGTATCCAGCTTCAAGTATTTTCTTACTTTAATGGGAAATAGACTAAGACATGTGGTTTAACAAAACCTAGCTTCCTGCACTTCCCTGAACATAATTCCAGAAATGATATTTACAACTCACATTACCCTGAGGTCCTCTCCCCACTTGCACAGTGACACTCTGAAGAGTTATATGCTGTTTATATGTAAATGTTAGACATCCAGCCACTTCGTGCCTTCTCTGTGGAGGAACAGGATACCTCCAATCTCCTGTTCTTCATGGCTTCTGGAGTGGGTGCCTCTGGTCCTGCTGTGAATCTTTGTTGTTTATTTTTAGGTGCCATCTAATTGGGTCCAACTCATAGTGACCCTATCCACAACAAAATGAAATATTACCCAAACCTGTGCCATGAACATGATCTTTGTATGTTTGAGCCTATTATTCTAGTCACTGAGTTTCTTCTGATTTTGAGTCATGCCATATCAGCAAATGGAGGTCCCTGGGGCTTTATTCCATTCCCATCATTTAAGGTTAACTCTAGTTTGAGGATACAGCTCTTCCCCAGTCATTTTTTAATGCCTTCCACCCTGTGGGGCTTATTTTCTGGCACTATATTTGACAGTACTTCTCTGCTCTTCACAGGGTTTTCAATGGCTAATTGTTTTGGAAATAGGCTGCTGGATCCTTCTCCCTAGTCCATCTTAGTCAGTTGAAATCTATCCACTATGGGTGGTCCTGGTAGTATCTGAAATACTGGTAGCATAGCTTTCAGCATTACAGCAACCCTCAAGTCTCCACAGCATGACAAGCTGACTAATCCTTAGGTTTACCTTTATCCATGCAAAGAAGAACATTTTGCATTATCATTCATTTTTACAATCATAAAAGCAGTATATCCTCATCTTAGGGCACTTAAAAAATACAAAAAAGTAGAATAGCCACCACACAAGAAACAAGTACCAACATCTTGAGACTTCTCTTTCATTCTTTTTTTCCATATAATTTTACTTATCTTTCATCATAAGTCACATGTATTTTATGTCTCCCTGAATTAGTTAGCTTTTGTATCATTGTGACAAAATACCTGGCAAAAACAACTTAAGAGAAGAAAGGAGGTTTTTGCCTCATGGTTTCAGAGGTTCAGTCCATAGCAGCAAGGAAGAAATGACCAAAGAGCTCTCAGTCCTTGGCAGCAGAAGCATATGGTGGAAGGCCTTCCATCATAGAAAACCAGGAAGTAGAGAGGTTGGCCAGACCAGTGGCTGGATATCCCCTTCAAAAACTTGTCCCCAGTGACTCTGCCAACTAAGACCTACCTCCTAAAGATTCTACAGCCTCCCAAAATAGTGCTGTCAACAGAGCACCTAGTGTTAAACCACATAACCCTATGGGAGACATTTTATATTCAAACCATAACATTCTCCCCTTCCCCATCATCTTATGGTAGTTTCTACCTGACAAGAGCTGCTTATCATTCCTGGACACAAACAAAAAGTGCTTTCTCATTTCTAAGCCCAAAATGGGAGTGGGAGAAAGGAAGTAAGCACTGAGATGCAAAAGCCATTTCTTATGGTGGTCCCAACAAACCTAGAAAATAATTCTATGACCTGTTCCATCCTCTTCCCCTAGGAAGGGCTTTCTAGTATGGGTCATTTCTGCATAGAAACAAATCCAAAAGCTAATGGTCACCCCTGGCCATTCCCAAAGGGTAAAGCTCATATCCTGTCTACCATCTCATAGGCTCTTGAGGCTAGTTTCTGATCCTTTAAGCAGCTGTGTTGATCTGTTCTAAGTCTTTGCTCTTACTCCAATTGCTCCAGCTGCAGGCACCTACAAAGGCTCATAATATCACCAGAATATATTTCCAGGATATTTTAGCAAAACCAAACATTAACCATACAGCTTGGCCTGGATTCCCTGGAACACCATGATGGTTCACTTTATGTGTCAACTTGACTGCCCAGATAGCCAGAAAAATATTACTTCTGGATGTGTCTGAGAGGGAATCTCTGGAAGAGATGAGCATTGAATTAGTAGACTGAGAAAAAAGAAAAGATTTTCCCTCACCACTGAGGGTAAGCATCACCCAATCCATTGAGGACCGATATAGAACATAATAATGAAGAAAGGATCTCCCCCTCTCTCTCTCTCTCTCTCTCTCTCTCTCTCTCTCTCTCTCTCTCTCTCTCTCTCTTTTCCTCCCTCCCTCCCTTCCTCTTTCAGCTCAGACATCCATCCTCTCCTGCCTTCAGACATTGGAGATCCTGGTTTTCAGGCATTCAGACTCTGGAACTTATACCAGGCTCCCCAACACCAACTTCAGGCTGTCAGCCTCAGACTGAGAAGTACGTCATTGACTCCGCTGGATCTCAGGCTTTCTGACTTAGACTGAATTACATCAGTGAGTCTTCCACTTCTCTAGTCTATAGACAGAATATTGTGGAACTTTGGGCCTCCACAGGCAGATCAACAAATTCCCGTACTAAATCTTCTTTTATATCTACATCTGTATACCCATCTCCTATTGGCTTTGTTTCTATAGAGAACCTTGATTAATATACCTTCCTTTATATTTTTGCAAAAGTTTTAATTCCTATGATGCAGTTAAAGAGGTCAAAATGTCATGACCAAATCCTATCTTGGCTAATATCCAATCCCAATTCATTCCAAAGAAACTTGATGATGATGATGATGGTGGTGTGATAATCTAGCATACATTGAGTCATCTCCATGTGACCAGCAATGTTTTAAGTGACCAGCAATGTTTTAAGTATGTACATTACTTGATTTAGTCTCTGCAACAGCCTGTTGATATCTTGTAGTCAAATCTACCAGCAACACGCTTGTAGTGGAACAAAATTGGATATATTGACTCATTCCAACAATGAACACACAACAGGGGGAGTCGTGGGTATCTCAGTAAAAAGATGTCAGAAAGGATTTATAACCAGATTTTGGTTTGTTAGAGATTTGGGGCAAAGTCCAAGGAAAGGGCACTTGTCTCTGTATCAGATCCCTTCCAGAAGCAAGGACAATTCTATAATTGAGTGACCCAATCATTCTTATCTAGAAAGTGGGAAGAACAGGTGGAGGCTAATACTGTAATTGGTGAGCATCAGTCACTTGCATTAGCCAGCATGGGGGACACTCTGCCACTGCCATAGTTTGGCTCCTGTTTTATCTGTATTTAGACATGATAACGAAGTGAGCTTGTTCTCATCTTGCTCAATCGTGGTCACAGATTGTCTGATGTGGATGTTTTCTGACATTGTTTATGATCAGCAAGAAGACACGGAGGCCCACCTGTGAGTGCTAACCCAGCTGCTGGCTCACTGGAGACGCTTTCTCCTTTTTCTTTCTAATCTTACTAAATAGGTTTCATAATCATATTTATAGTAAGATAAAGAAGTAAAAGTTACACAGGCTAAGAAATTTACCCAAGTTCACACAGCTAGAAAATGACAGGAATCAGCCAGGCACAATGGCCTACACCAGTAATCCCAGCAACTCAGGAGGCAAAGCCAAGAGGACTGTGAGTTCAAGGCCAGAGGCAGTCTATGTAACTTAGCAAGACCCTGTCTCAAGATAGAAATTTTAAAAAGTTGGGCTGGGGTGCAGCTCAGTGGTAGAGGACTTGCAAAGTATATGTGAGGCCCTGGGTCCAACCCCCAAGTACCAAAAAGAAAAAAAGAAAAGAGAAGAAAAGAAAGAAAGTAGCAGAGATCAAATGTAAGTCTGACTCAAAAGACAAGTGCTACTAACAATCATACTGCAACATCTCTTCATGTAATTTTTATCTTTTTTTATTTCATGGGGGATAGATATTTCATTGAAAATTATACAAATTCAGAGTATGAAAAGGGTACCTAGAGAAATGCAAGTGTCTCTCCCACTCTCAGCCTGTTTCCCATGCATCATTTTCCCCTCCCTAGAGGACATATCGGCCCTCCTTCTCTTCTGGGTCTGTCCCTCATGACAGCACTTTGCGGTGTGTAGACAGAGCCAACCCATTTCAAAGCATCACATTGGGAGAAACAGCCACTGACTTATGACTTCACAAGTTGCTTACTGTTGTCCTCCTCTTCCCAAACCTCTCTCACAAGGTTCTCATAATTCAGCAAATATTGATTCAATGCTACTGTCTTCTAGATACTGTGCTCAGCACTGGAGAAACAAACAGTGGTCCAGAAAGTCTCAGCATGAGGGGCTCACAGTCTGGAGGACAGAGGCTGTGGAAGGACCAGACGGGGTAAGGTTGATGGAGGAGGAAAGACACTGCCTACATTCTGAAGAGTGGAAGGGATTTCCCCAGGGAAGAGAGGTGAAATGAGAACTCCAGAGACAGAAGTCAGTGTGAGCAATAGCAGGCAGGCAGGAAAGAATGTGCCATGCACTAGAGACTGTGTGTGGCTCCCATTGGCCAGAGTATGGGACATGTAGGCCAAGAGGCAGAAGTGACTGGAAAAGTCACCAAGAGCCCTATCACAGGGAGCTTCTGCAGGAAGCTAAAGAGAATGTTTCAGAATTAAACAAAACAGACTTGAGGAACGGACTTGAAAAGTTAAAGCACTCAGCAAATGTAATGAATTAGATGAGTCACTAGTGCCTGCTCTCTCAGTTGTCATCATGCATTGACATTCTCTGAAGATGCTACTTCTAATCAGAGTTTCCACTTGTAGGGGCACTGACTGAGGACAGAGATCACAGAGGCCCCGGAAAAGAAAGATGGTGACCACCTGTGCCTTTGACCCCCTCAATCAGATACCCAGGGCATCCCTACCCAAGGGCTCCATCAGTAGCTACCATGTGGAATTCTCTGCTGTCCCCATTCTATCAAAAGTGCAGCAAGGATAAATTGTGTTTGAGTAAGAAAGTTAAAAGGTCATGGACTCCTCCCCACCTAGAAGAACCATGAGTGCACCCTTTGTGACAAGCTAGGAAAGCAGAAATTGCATTTCTGAGCCATATCAGTGGAGCCACATGCAGAATCCTCCCTGCCTTGCTATGATTGGTGCAGAGGGCTCCCAACTGGACTTTTAAAAATATATAAATGTTCAGACCGTGGAGATTCTCATCTATATTTGCCTGGAATCTGCACAGACACTGGTTTCTTACAAAAAGCAGCTCTCATGTGCAATCAGATTTGAGTATTACTCCTTTAAGAACAAAATTTAGGAGTGTTAACCATGAGTCTTCATACAAGCTATCATCTCTAAATAGACTCCTCCCTAGAGTATAAGTGTTATTGGGGATACTGTCTGTTATCCATATGGCTTATTATCCTAAACATGGGTCCTTTTAGGACAGATCTTCATAACAAAGCTCTGTAATCCACTAACATTTTTTGCACTGATTTCTGGGAAACTCCAAACCAAATCTGACCTCATAATAAAAGTACTGGCTTTAGAGTCAGACAGTGCCCCATCCACCCAGGTGAACTTCAGCAAAGAATGTATCTTTGAGGCTCAATTTACTCATCCATGAAAGGGAGAGAATGAAAAACACTGCCCAGTGTCATTAGAACTACATATAAATGCACATAATTATATAGAATGTGGCACATACAATCAATATGTTTTACCAATAAAAGTAGTTGGCTTGGCCTATTCATTTAATATCATTGTTCATGTGTAAGATTGTTGTTGTTAGGTGCTGTCAAGTTGGTGTCCAACTCATAACAACCCTATATGCAACAAGAAAAACACTATTATCAGTGCTTCTCTGCTATTCACAGGGTTTTCAATGGCAGATTGTGTTTGGGGAGTGGGCTGCAGGGTCCTCCTCCTAAGCCTACAGTATCTGGTGCTCCCAGGTAGTCTCCCATCCAAGTACTAACCAGGCCCAACCCTGCTTAGCTTTCAAGATCTGATGAGATTGGGTGCCACAATGGTACAGCTGCAGGCATGTGTAAGATAGAAATCTTGTATACCCTTTCAAGAACTGAGTGAGTACCAAGCCCCAGCACTGAATAAGTAGTCATAAATGTCCATTGTTGCCCCATAAATAATTTTCCCTGCCAAAAGTAGGCTTCCTTACTTTAGTATCTCTTCCAAGTCCTCCAAACAAACGTTAAAACTTTCTACAAAGTTTTCAATTCAAGTCATCACTAATCACTTCAAATGTGCTGGACAGTATGTGACCTGCTGGAGTGGAGAGGCATAAACCAGATGCCAATTCCGCCCATAGAGTCTGCAGAACAGGAAGTTCAGAGAGATGGACACACAGACATCTCACTGCAGACCAGCAGGACGGTGCCCTGCAGACTCCTTTGAGAGTCACCATCCTAGATAGAATCTAAACCAGACCAACTGAATGCCGATGCTCAGAGTAGACAGCTGGCCATAAACTGGGGTCTGAGCATCCACCAGGCTCCCTTGCCAAAAGTTATCTGTGATCAAACTTCTGACGCTTCTATTCACTTTTCCTCCTAAAAAGTGGTAACAATACAGCAAGATTTTATATCTGCAAGTAGCTACAGTTGATGGTCACAGTGTTCAATAACTGAAGGAACCTAAATACCCCAAAGCAAACCTCTTCAGGTGAAGAACCCAGAAAGGCAAAGTGATATGTTGAAGTTCCTATGGCCAAGTGACTAAGCTGGCCCTTGTAGCTCTTTTTACCACATTCCAGAACCATGAGTGTGGGCAAGGGATGGTCACGTCCAAGCCTCATTTATCATAGAAGCCCTGCTGCAATGCTCAGCCAAAGGGAGATGGGGACACAGGAGAGAACGGTCCCACGCAGGAAGACAAGACAGCAGGGGAAGCAGCATGCAGCTGGGGGCGTCAGGGAGGCAGCTGGGCTGTGGGATATGGAGACATGGAAGGAGAATGTGCTCCAAGGAACATCAGGAGGCTCAGCTAATTGCATAATCAGGCACTGATCCAGGCCTGGTCAAAACAGAAGCCTCATAAGATGCTTCGTCTTTGTCAAAGTCATGACCAGTTATCCACTGAAGGCAAGCCACCCCCTCAAAAGACCCATGCTGTGTACAGTTTTAAATAGTTGGGTCTTTTGGTGGTGCTAGGAATGGAACCTAGAGCCCTACCCATGGAAAAGTGTTCTGCCACTGAGCTACATCCCCAGCCCCGTGCACTTTCATGAAAAGATGTCATAAAACAACATAACCAACAAAGAACTATAGGATTTTAAACATTCCATCTCAACTCTATCCATTGAAATAGTATTAGAGTCATCTAACTACCATATGGGGCTAGGATTTAGCTCAGTTGCTAGAGCACCGCTCTGCAGTCTCTGAGGTCCTGAGTTCAATTCCTAGCACCACAAAAATGGGAGAAGGACGTGGCAACCCACTCCTAAGGCAATCCTGAAACAATCTGCCATTGAAAACCCTATGAGGGTCACTATGAGTCGGACACGACTCGATGGTACCTAACAACAACAACAACTACCATATGTGGGTTGAATCCAGCCTGCCACCTGTTTTTGTAAGTAACCTTTTCCTGGGACACAGCCTCATGTATTTGTGCACCTATTGTCTATGACAGCCTTAATGCCATGATAGCAGAGTTGAGTAGTTCCAACAGAGACCAGAAACCAGGTGGCCAGCAGCATCTAAAATATTTACTACCTGGACTTTTAAAGAAAAAGTTTGCCAACCTCTGGGGTAGTACTTGCCATAATACTAGAGAGAGGATTGTCTAACAAGAAAAAGGCATTTAATAGTATTGAAAGCTCTTCTTTCCTTCTGAATCCCAATTCAAGCTTCATCTCAAGTGCCCCAAATTCCCAGAGCTTTTGGCTACTTAGGGATCCAGCAGGAGGTGCTTAGCTGCCTGCTGTGTCCACCTCCCTCTCCTGGTTCTTCTCCTAACCCTTCCTGTCCCAGCTCAGTCATCACCACCTTCGTAGGTCATTGCTGGTTCCCCTCACCTACACCTCCTCAACCTATACACATGCCTTCCAGAAAGAATCAGTCCGTTCTTTAGTGCTACCCTCAAAGCACACAACATATCACTCCATTACAGTGCCTTCCTCATTATACTGTTTATGTATTTATTTGTACAATATTTATGTGCCCTCAATCTACAGCCTTTGAGAAAGGGATTGTGTTTTATTTTCTCCATGCCTCACAGAGCTTCAGGCCTGTAGAAAATTATGTTGAGGCTAATTTGAAAGGAAAGGAATTTAAGCATTATCCTATAAGTTTCTTTCACTGTGCAACTGAAAAAATTGAGGAGCAATGTCACAAGACAGGTCAGCAGTAAAGCCCTTGAGGGGCTCTTCCTCCACCAAGTCCAGTCCTCCTTACGTATCACACAGGAATGGAGACTCATTCATGTTCCTGTGAAACAGCAGTCATGTGTGAATGGCGGTCATTATTCTAAGGTAGCAGCAACGGGAATCTTCTGAAGTGACACATCCATCCGCAGTCCCAGAAACCAAATGGCAGCCTGGTCCCCTGACAGCAGTGACAGGAGACAATGTGCTGCAGCCACCAGAGTGGCTGCTGCACAGGATGGGCCAGTGAGCTGCAAAATTAAATTCCTCTTTTTAGAAGCCATTTGCGTGTTAAGGAAGAGAATAAATAAGCTAACACCATGGCCACTTAAAAAATGCACCCAGAAACAGAATTTATTTGACTATTTCAGGCCAAGGGGGGAAAATGAGCTTTGTAATTGAAATGGTAATGGGACAAGTTGGGGACAGCAGGGGCGAGGGTAGGGTGTTCTCGGAGGTTGGTGTCAACAATGAGTTGGCAGCTCAGAAGCTTCCATGAAAACACAAAAGAAAGGCTTCTGGATGCAGGGGGGTGGTCCCTGGGCAAAGTAGTCTGGACTCCTGAATACAGAGGGGGAAACTGGCCCACAGTGGAATTGTTTCCTAATTAACTATGAGGCATGGTCGTCCTTTATCAAGTCCTCACGTTTGCGTTCTCCTCCCCAGAGCCAGGCCCACCTCCCCACAAGGAAGGGACACTCATGCCCGGACACCTCCCAGTTAAAAGACTGGGAAATAGGTATCATTGACTCTCTGCTTACACATAAATGAGGGCTTTCTCCATGTTCCACACCTGATGCACCTCCTGAGGTGGGTGTTGGACAGGTCACAGTGGTCCTTATGGGACCCAGTCCATGGGATAGTGACTTTTCCATGGGAGCAGATTGCTTTGGGATGATGCTCTGTAAGGAGGGGGATGTTCTGGGGATTCTATATAGCCCTTTCTGCTATAATAACCCTCACTCCAAGGGGCTGGGGGCCAAGTGGAGATTCTGGTAATTGCTACAAATGTCTCTTCAAATACACTAAGTTCTCGAATCTGATCCTGACCAAATCTAATCCTAAATTATTGCATTGTCACATGTATTAAGGATGTATAATTTCCCCCAAACTAGGTCTTAATCACAAATATAATCCACATACAGTTCTAATACTCACCTGATTTTTTTGTCCTCTGAAGGGTGCAGCCATACCACTGTGGCATCCAATCTCATCACATGTCGGAAGCTAAACAGGGTCGGACCTGGTTAGTACTTAGATGGGAGACCAACTGGGACTATCAGGTGCTGTAGGCTTGGAGAAGGACCCAGAAACTCACTCCCAAAAAAAAAAATCAACCATTGAAAACCCTGTGAATAACAGAGAAGCACCAAATAGTGTTTCATCTGTTGTACATAGAGTCACTAAGAGTCGGACACTGACTGGATGGCACCTAACAACAACAAAACTGTTGAAAGTATACAGGTTAGATTCTAGAATATATAATAATATATTTGGGAACCAGGGTAATAACCACAGTGTGGGGCCACCACAAGAGATGTAGAAGAAGGGGGGTGGGAAATGTCAATTGCAAATGATAAATCCACATTAACATCCCCATCCCCCTAAGCATTTGTATTACTTTCCCACATCCTACCAGGACCAGTCTGGCATCACAATCTCATTTAAATGGGCAATAACAATACTATGTGTAGATTTTAGTTTTAGTCAATCATTCAAGCAAGCTATTAGATTCACTTCCAGCTGCACATGCTAACAAATTAAATCTAAAATCTCTAATAACTGCATCAATATCAACAAATTTCTCCCTGTCAATTGTTAACTTCTATGTTAGTCGCTAGTATGCTGCTGTGACAGAGAAACTGACTGAAACAAGCTAATAGGAAGAGATATTTATTGGGGGCTTATGGTCAGAGGATCACAGTCCATAATGGTAGCTGGGCAGACATGACAGTAGCAGGCAGCCTCACATCATGGAAGATTATGAGTTGAGAGTAGACAGAGAGACCCAGAACCAGAGCTCCAAGGACGAAAACCTCTAAAGGCTCCCTGCCTCCAGCCCTACTTCCACAAAGTCACATTCCACCTCCCAGTGTTCCATAATCTCCCAGGACAGTGCCACCAGCTGGGAATGAATACCACAACACATGACCTTTGGGAAGTTTTTAGATTCAAACAATGACACTCCATCCCTGGCTCCCAAAGGTCTATGGCCATCCCATAATGCAAAATTCATTTAGTCCAACTTCAAAAATCCTCCAAATCTTAACAGTCTCAACCATGCTCAAAAGTCTGGGTCCAAAGTCTCCACTGAGACTCATAGCAAACTTAGTTTTGAGCACCTGCTGTGGTTATGTACTTTCAACATACAATGGCACAGAGTAAACATTCCCATTCCAAAATGGACCAATGGGTGCACAGAAAGGGAAAATTCATCCATCAAAGACCAAAAAGCCACTGGACAAACAAATTCTTTGGCTTCATGTCTGGCATCTGGCACAGGCAATATCATCTGGCATCATCTGAGCTTGAATAGGCTTTGGTGGCTTCAGCTTATGCCCTGCATTGGCTGGCCCCACTTGTTTCCAGTAGCTTCCTTTGGCAGACCTTGCACGGTACTGGCATATTCAGCATCCTGAGGTCTCCATTGCTGATTAGGCTTTGCCCTTGAAACTTCATGCACCAGCCCTTCAAGTGCTCTCCACAAGGTATCTGACTCTGGTATGCACTGCCTGGACTTACAGGCTATTTTCTGGAACCTTGGTGGCAGCTTCCATAACTCCATAGCCCTTATACTCTTCATGCCTATAAAACCAGCACCACATGGACAATGCCAAGATTTTCTATGAACTCAAGCAATAGCTTTGCAGAGCCACAGGTACAGTAGCCTCTGTGTGCCAGGAGAGAGAAACCACTTCACTGGGCAGCTGCTTTACAGCAGGGTGTCCTAAGGCACTTACTTGCCAGCCATTATCTTTTTAAATGAAAGTCCTTTAAGTGAGTTTGCAGTTTCATACCCGGGAGCCTTAGATAGGAGGCTGACTTCCCTGATTTACTCCACAGGTATTTTTTCTATTGTTCTCTTTAATGACACTTGTCTCTTCAACAATTACCACCATATGTATATCACCTTGTCATGCTATGGGGCTTCCATGTTGCTGTGATGCTAAAAGCCACCAGTATTCCAGATCCAGCAGGACTATCCATGGTGGACAGGTTTCAGCTGAGCTTCCAGCCTAAGACAGCCTAAGGAGAAGTACCAGGCAGCCCATTCTGAAAACAACTAGCCACTGAAAACTCTATGAAAGCAGAGAAGCTCTGTCAAATAGAGTGCCAAAAAATGAGTCTCCTAGGCTAGAAAGCATTCAAGAAACAACTAAGGAAGAGTTTTCTCCTCAAAGTAGAGTAGATTTTAATGGTGGCAATGGAGTAGCGTCCCTGGGACCTCCTTTTACTGATATGGCATGACTCAAAATAAGAAGAAACACAGTGGCTACAACAGTGAGCTCAAATATAAAAAGTTCATGTGTATGGCATAGTGTTGGGTAGGGTCTTTTTCTGTTGTACATAGGGTCACTATGAGTCAGACCTGACTCAATAGCACCTAACAAACATCTCTTTCACACTTACAAACTTTTTGCCTGAACCAGCCTTATCCACAGTAACCTTAAACTGGCAGTAGCATTTCCTTCTCTTCAAAGCACACTTTTCAGATCTCTCTGTTCTGTCTTTTTTCTCTATTATTTCATCATAACTCTGGCTGAAAGCAGCAACCAAGCAACAACCAACATATAGCTTCAACATTATGCCACCTTCATAATGTGCCAACTGTGCCAAGTTAATTAGTCCATTACTTATACTTTTTATTTTTTATTTTTTGCATTACTTAGGTACTGAGTCCAAAGCCTTGTTCACACTTTGCAAGTGCTCCACCACTGGACTGCACCCCCAGGCAATTTTTTTTATATATTTTATTTTGAGACAGGGTCTCGCTAAGTCATGCAGGCTGCCTCTGGTCTTGAACATGCAATCCTCCTGGCTCTGCCTCCTGAGTTGCTGGGATTATAGGCTGCACCACCACACCTAGCTATCTATTACTTTTAAATTCAGCTTCACTCAAATCTTTAGGACAAGGGCAGACCACACACAAACTCTTTGCATGTTACATTCTAATGTAACATGAATGGTCTCTATTCCAATGCCCAAAAGGGTCCTCATTTCCTCTGAAATCTTGTGAGCCCTGTCTGGATTTCTATTAGCTACAGCATTCTGGTCTTCCAAACCCTCACTAGAACTGCCCTTCAAGCTTGCTTATAGCATGTTAGGGCTGTTCTTGCCTATAACTTCAAACTTTTCCAAACTCCTCCCACAAATAAGTTATAGCCTAAAAACCACATAGGTTTCTACATAGCAACAACCCTACACTCCAGTACCAATCTTCTGTATTAGTCAGCTAGTACATCACTGTGGAAGAGAAATTAACTGAAGCAAACTTATGGGAGGAAATATATATTGGGAGATCGTGGTGAGAGGCTCACAGTGTATAATATCCATGGGGCAAGTATGGCAGCAGTAGGCATTAGAGCCCATGGAAGACAACCTCACATTATGGCAGGTCAGGAGCTGAGAGCAGAGAGAGAGAGACTAGAACTGGAGCTCTAGGTAAAAAACAGAGTTCCAAAAGCTCACAGTGACCTACTTCTACAAACTAGATCCCTCCCTGCAGGGTTCCATAATCTTCCAAGACAGCACCACCAACTGGGGACCAACATTCAACTACATGACCTTTAGGGGACATTTTATATTCAATCCATGCAAATTCTATCTTCTTTCATCTAAAATCTTTAGACTCCATTCCTACATATTCTTAGGTGTCTATAGTATAAATTTGCCAATTTTACAATTACTTTTGATTATAAGGTATGACTATCTTAGTCCAACTTTACAATTATTGCCTTTATGCTGAGATCTGATCCTGGTTCTAGACACCATATATTCTTGTTCTAATCCATACCCTCTCAAGAGGGTCAGAAGAGAATTAGAATTGAAACTATATGTTATAGTTTCCTATTACCGCCTTAGCAAAGTAGCACAAGCAACACAAATTTATTACTTTATAGTTCAGGAGGTCAGAAACCTAACATGGGTCTGAGGGGATGCATTCCTTCATGGAGGCTCTGAGAGGGAATCTGTTTGTCATTCTCAGCTTCTGGAAGCTGCCTGTAGTCCTTGGCTTGAGGTCTTTACTCCATCCTCAAAGCCAGCAATGTGGCACCTCTCCATAATTCTATCTCCCCTGGAGCTGGAGAAATACAAGAGAGAGTAGAGACAACAGAAGCTAAAAATGTGGAAGAAAGCTTCCCAGGAAGCTGAAGCCCAGTCCTCTGAGATGAGGCACCCATGGGGCTGTAGCTGGCTCATAAGAGGGAGCCCGATGAGACTCTGGGAGTGTGGGAGCACAGGAAGAGGCCCAGCCACCACAGTGGCAGGTGCAAGGGCAGAGCTGGAGTGCTGCTCACAAGAGCAGGACAGGAATAGAGAACAAGGCCCTTCCTTCCACCCTCCCATCTCCCTAGAGCAGGGAGCAGCTAGCAGTGCAGAAATATGGCCTACAGAGACCCAGCCATGGACCACAGAGCCAAGAAGGATGGATTTGGTGCCACCAAGAAACAACAGCTTCATAATAGGCATGCTCAGTATATGCCAGGTCCTCTGCCAAGAGCTGTCATCCATTACCTCATTTAAGGGAGATTGTACAGCAAAACAAAGATGTAGATCAGCTCCTCCCTCTTTTAGGAGGAAATGGAGGCTCAGAGAGGTTAAGGAAATTTCCAAACAACATCTAGCCAAGAAGTAGCAGGACTGAGTTCCAAAGTTTTATCTTCCGTACTATATTGCCTGGATGCCAATTCTGACTGCTCTTTCCAATCACCTGGAAGAATACTTTCCAGAAAAGGCACATCAGAGCAGAAGGGGAGAGGAACCACCCTACTGAGTTCCATGCCTTCTGGGCCTCAAAGTGCTGAGCAAGGCCCTGGATGTAGCAGGACCAGAGGGGAGGAAACAAGACCATCTGCTCTTCTCATCCACACCTACCCCTTGTCCACCTCTTCACACTGCCCGACTTGCCACTGTCTGCCTTCCACAGGCACAGCTTCTGGGCTGTGGCTGCACTAAGAATTCCAAATCCTCCAGCCCAAGCAAGGTGTGCCTGGGGCAGGTTCCCACATGGACCCCTCATGGACAAAGGTAAGACATGCAAACCAAACAGAAATAAACGCAAACACCAAGTCCTGGACAGATGCTACCAATTCTCTATAAAATGTTTTAGAAGAATTTTTGGTACTCTTCCTTCTCAGAGGGTAGGCTGAGTCTTCCCATGAGAAGATTTGAGTGGGGCCCAAATCTCTCGGGAACCATGCAGGAGGACACACCTCTCCTCAAGGAAGGTACCCACCAGCTCCTGTTGAGTTGATTATAAAACCGTGACCACTGTGTGCAAGAACACAAAAGGCCAATGACACTATAAAGACAGTGTCTGCAAAACAGCCACCCTGGGTACCAGATGTTGAGAGCATCCACAGTGATCAGTTATTCTTACAAGCAGTAACAGGGCTCCCAACAGGCCTAGAACAACAAAATTAATGGATTGGAAAGAAAGAGTCTAATGTACGAGCTCTCAAACTTCCCCAGACTGGCTGACTCGCGGAGCACATCCAGGAAGTCACAGCACTGGGGTGTGAGGTGACCAGGACTCCACAGGGGTGAGGGGAGGACAGAAGCACAGAAAGGAGCAAAGAGATGACCTGCCAATTCGCACCCACTCCTCCAAGGAAGTAAAACTCCATTTTCAATGCAGAGCTTTTTTGAACTTCAGTAAAACAAATAGTATTTACAAAAACAGCCTCCAAAAAATAAACTCCATAATGAGAGAGCAAAGCAGCAGAATTCTACCCAGTTCACCGCTTGACGGTTAAATCATTTTTTATTGAATTCAGGTTTCATGGCCCATTAAAGGCCTGGAGGGAGAATTCTCAGGGATGCTTTTGGACTAATGAGTGTTTTGCAAATTGTTTTTCTAACAGAATTGTTGTTCTTTTTTTTTTTTTTCTGAGAATAGTAAGAACCCTTGGTTTATGGAATTTGGCCCTGCCTTTGAAAAACAACAGCAACTATTTTAGTTAAACCTAATTTATTTTTATTAGTAGGAGATGTTGGTGTTTTGTATCTTTCTGATACATTTTTGACACTGATATGCAAATGTTTCCATCAGTCAAAATACCACCACCTCCTACACTTGTCTTTCCCGTTTTTCAAATACCTTCTGACAAATGTTCTCTCACCTCCTCCACAAAGATGTGGGCTTCCCTTTGTGAACCCAGGAACCCAAAGAAAACAGAACTTGCAGAGGGGACTCGTGCCATCTACGAATTCCCTTCTCCAGATTTGCCCTTCAGAGAAGGACAGCCTGCCGCCCCCAGAATCCCTGCTCCTTGCCAGGAAGGCCCAGTGCCCTACACTCTAAACCACCCCAGCCCCAGAGACTGGCAAGTCCGGCTAACCAGAATCATCCCTGGAACTTTGGCCCAACGGCCACCAGAAAAACAGGGGAGGAGGTCACTCACATTTCCTATTGGGCAACCAAGCTGATAAGATGTGGTTGGGAGAAGCCATTTTGCTCACCTTATGGAAACAGCCTGCCTTAGCTAGATAGACACACTGGAATTTCACTTGCAGACTTTTCAGTCACAGGAGCTGAGAAATTGTCTTATTTGCTTATTGGTGTGAAGTGGGCTGGTCACTTCCAGTGAAGCTACTCAGGGTGCCTGATTCTTGTAAACCAACACATCAGAACTATTGATTAAGCTGGATATGGTAGGGCACATTTGTAATCCCAGCACTCAGGAGGCCAAGGCAGGAGGATCAACATGAGTTTAAGGTCAGCATGGCTTACATAGTGAGTTTGAGGACAGCTTGAGCTACACAGCAAAACTTTGTCTCAAAAACAACAATAATAACAATAAAAACAACTACTGATTGAGGTTTTTCCATGTGCTGAGCATTGTTCTAAGTCCTGAGAATATATCAGGGTCAAAACAGACAGTCTGGAATCTAATTAAGCTACATTCTCATGCTTGGAGACAGACAAATAAATAAACATACCATGACAAGTGACACTAAGAACCCTGGGGAAAACCAAAATCATTGGCACAGGGTAAGGGACTACCAGTCCTCCTTGTTTTAAAATCCCTTGGAGGCACTAAAGGAGAAGTCTGTGAACTTCCAAAGAAAATGCAATGTGGAGTTGCTCAGGAGTAGAAGTAAAATGGTGCAGAGAGAGAAGAGAAGAAGGGAAGGGAAGGGAAGGGAAAGGAAGGGAAGGGAAGGGAAGGGAAGGGAAGGGAAAAGAAGAGGTGGAAGGAGAGGGGAAAGGAAGGGAAGGGGAGGGAAGAGAGAGGAAGGGGAGGGAAGGGGAGGGAAGGGGAGGGAAGAGAGGGGAAGGGAAGGAAAGGAAAGGAAGAGAAGAGAAGGGAAGAGAAGGGAAGGGAAGGGAAGAGTTGAGTGGGGAGAGGGGAGGGGAAGGAAGGATCAGCAAAGACCATGTAAGCCACATTAAATAACTTGGATTTTGTCTTCAAGGCATTGGACAGCCACCATATCAGCTCAGTCAGAGGATGAGGAAGGTCACAATGGCAGCTGGCTGGACAGAGTGAAACAGAGCAAGCTAGGGGTAACTGCTGTGGTCACCCCCACTAGAGACAGGGGTCCCGGGCTGCAGCAGCATGCATGCCAATGAGACCTGAGGCCCAGTTCAGATACCAGCTGAGGTTTCATCGAAAGGACTGGCGAGAGACAAGTAAATGAGGAGGTAACTCACAATTTCCACTAGGAAACTAGGTGGTGGGGGATTTTCCCTTAAAACTCACAATATAAAAGAGGGTTACAGGAGGCCTTTATGGATTTGGGTCACATAGTACTGAATTTTAAATTAATGTGGTATCCAAGGCAGATACCCAGTATGCGGCTGGATATCCCCATGCTGAGAGTGCTTGATGAGTGAATAAAGGAAGGCCCTCAGAACTCTGTTCCGCCCAATTCCACATCACCAGTGAAAGGAGGCGGGAGGTCCCCACCCCAGCTCAGTGTGGCACAGACAGCCCATCCCCTCTTCCTTCCACCCACTGCCTAGAGTATTGCCACCACCATCTGACCAGAACCTGCCAGCACCTGCCCCCTCACTGCTCCCCATGTAACCTGATGCTCAACCCCTGCAGTGGATGCCTGACCTCCCAGCCTTGCCCCATTCAGCTCCTTGTGTCCCCAAAACTGAGCCATCTCCCACCTCCCACAATTTCCACCACACTCTCTCCAACCTCTGGCTAGTGTTCATCAAAACCCCCTATGTTCTCAAACGTTTTCTGATGTTTCCTTCTCTTTTCTGCTTCAACTCTTCACTGCCTGTGGGACTTACAGCCACAACCACCTTGACCTTCTTGCTGTTCTGCAAACAGGCCAAGTAGGTTCCTGCCTTGGGGCTGTTTCATTTGCTGCTCCTCCAGCCTCAGATGCTCTTTCCACATCCTCGCTCTCTCGCTCTCTCGCTCTCTCTCTCCCCCTCTCTCTCTTTTCTCTTTCTTCCCCTTTTTCTCAAATGCCATCTCTTAGAAAAGACCTTCTCTGCTCATGCAGGACAAAATAGCCCTTCACCCCTGCCCTCCCTGCACCCTTGCTTTCTGTTTCTCTCTAACCTTACTGTACAACAAGTGGTAAACTAGAGCCCACCTTGTCTAGTTCTTTGTCATCCCTCCCTCCTGAAACCTGCCCTGAATTCCAAGCTGTGGTGCCTTGATCAGACTTACCAGGTCCACAGAGAGCCTGGTTAAAGTCAGGGCTCTTCCTAGGCATACTGTATTCTGCCTGGGACTCAGAGGGTGCTGTTACAAGTATTGCATGTGATATACAATGAAATGCATATATGGAAATGTCACAATGAAATACATGTCAGAATGATAGCCATTAAGTTATACATTAAAATTTTCCAATAAAAAAAGTATTGTATGTGTGAGTTCTGCTAGAGAGATATGCTTAGATATAAAGTCACCTACTTCTAAGGTCAGCCTGTAGCCATTCCACTGTGGCGTCTGATCCTGTCAGATCTCAGAAGCTAAGCAGGGTCGGGCCTGGTTGGTACTTGGATGGGAGACCACCTGGGAACACCAGATACTGTAGGCTTTGGAGAAGGACCTGGCAACCCACTCCCAAAAATCAGTCTGACATTGAAAACCCCATGAATAACAGAGGAGCATGGACAATGGTATTTCATCTACCGTACATATGGTCGCTATAAGTCAGACACCAACTGGATGGCACCTAACAACAACTTCTAAGGTCACTACTGATAATCACTCAAAGGACTTGGAAAAGAAAGAGGCTGCACCCACTTCTTCTCCTGGGTCTGGGATCTCTCAGCTGGGTCACCCGCCTTCCAAGGAGCCTGGCATTATGGAAAACCAGAAGGGCCATCTTATCTGGTACCCTTCCCATTGGTGTCCCCCATTGGACATAAACAGTGCACAATGGGGAGACAGGCAGAGAATCTTACCTCTGCCCCTCCTGTCCCCTCCTCTCCATCCCCACACCCAGGCAATCTCTTCCCTGGAGAGATGCAGCCCCGCCCCTCCCCACAGTCCCCCTAAGCAGGAAGGTATGCAAGGGAGAGAGTAGGGCCAGGCAGCAGCCTGCTCCACTCCCAGACTCTGGCACCACAGGGACATGGAGCGCCTGCCTCCTCCTATACTTCAGGACAAAGCTTGTTTGCCTTTGAGGTTAAGTTGCTCCTGCTATAAAAATGATTAGTTAAATGGGTGTAGGCAGTACAAAACAGAAGGGGCTGCTGGCATGGGCAGGAGAAAATGGCTTTGCAAATTATTTCCATTAATGTTGAGAATGAATTCCCAGGACGCTATGTCTTTGGTGGCTTGGAGTTGTCTTCGAAATTAGAATCCACATTAAATGCTTCTGCCATTGTCATGCTACCTCAGAACCATGCCACCCATGAGGGCCCCTGCAACTCAAGTGAGGCTCACCTTGGCAGCTCAGGACACCTGCCATAGAGATTGGTCCCAGTCACCTTCAAAGCTGGGGCTGTGGAACCTCAGGCTCTCCAGCAGAGTGATATGGGCAGGGGAGGGACACCATGGGCTAGTGAGGAACCTGCCACCTGCTTTTCTGGAACTCACCCCAGGTGAGCATTCTGCTCCCACAAAGGAGAACAGCCCTGCTCAGATCTCCCCCTCTCAGATCAACTCCATTTCAACTCCCAGCCCCTAATCAAGCTTTCAGGATTAGGAAACAAGGGTGATTGTCTATTAATTGGCCTTTGTGCTAACTCAGTGGTGAACTGCCTGTGAGCCTGCTGGAAGAAAATTGTACTTATTTTTACTGAGGGGCAAAATAATAGCCCTTTTCATCCTCTTACCAGAGGGGGAAAAAAAAGAAGTGATACTTATTTCAAATGAGTCAGTTGGAATAAAAGAAGTAAGAGGCAGAGGTAGGGGGTAAATATTTTACATCTGGTTTAAATGCAATCCTTTATTAGAACCTCTTTTAATTATGAATTGTTACTTCAGTTATTACTGAAAAATGGTTGACAATTGCTAAACTACCATGTTTCAGTCACTCCACTGAGAATAAATTCTTTGAGCTGGAAATGCTCCAGCTAATTTTGCCTTTGAATATCCCCTATTGCTGCCACATATAGCAGAGAGATCCATGAGTAGGAAGGGCAATATTGTATCTCCCTTCATGGAAAACAGCATGTGCCTCCAGAGCCCCCCAAAGGCAGATGCAAAGTCAGCAGTGAAAAATTAGTAAGGACAGTCTTGCTGAAGTGAGCAGAAGTCCCGCCACCAATTGTCACCCAGAGCCCTAACCCCCTTGTTTCTGGGAAGAAAGCATGCCTTTGCATTCTGAGGCAAGACTGTTAAGATGATGCATTATTCCTTGTGCTTTTAGAAAAAAAACAAATAGCCATTTGATTCTGGCCTCACTCCATCCCCACCTCCCTTCTCCCCACTCTTCATCAGATTTTGTCTGTCCAGAAGACTACAGAGGAGAAATGTGGAAAATGGTTTGCTGCTATGACTAGGATCTTAGAGTAAAGAGGAAAGGCAGTGTTTATTTCCTGGGAACTTTCTGCCCTTGGGATACTGAAATGTTCTCTGCCCCAAAGTGGAGAGATTCAAGGGGCAACAAAGTAGAAAGAGAACCCTCCAGGTCAGGCAAATTTAGGTTCAATCCTGACTTACTACAAGATACACAGCCTCTTTAAGCCTCAGTTTCTCCCAGGGAGTAGAAGTTACTAACATGTCAAAGATTCCGAAGCTTCCAGTTTCTATGAACATCAGGCCTCTTTAGAGGGGAAACATGAGGGACTCAGGAAATAAATACCAGTCCATAAACACCAAATTTCTAGTCCAGCCAGAATCAGAGGTGCCCATGAGGCTCAGAGTCCTCCTATGGGAAACCCCACTCTGGTAAACCCCAATGTCATACTTTAATAGCAGGAACCCATGGGAAAAGGATGCAAATTACCTCATTGTTTCTTATATTGATCACACATTGACACAACATTTTGGATATAGTTGTTCAAGTGAAGTAGTATTATTAACTTTACTTTCATCTGTTTATTTTCCTTTTTAAAATATGGCCACTGCAAAACTTTAAATTGTCTTTCTGGGTTGCATTGTATTTGATTTGGATGGTACAGAATCAACCTCTAATCCCATTTCCTCAGATGTCTTAAAGTGTCTTTTTGCAGTCACACAGTCCAAACAGGCAGTGTAATTTGAGAAAACTCTTCAATGATTTTCACATACAGTAGATCCCCTAATCTAGTTTTACATTTTGTGGGTTTTTTATGCTTTACAAGGAGAGTGGGCACAGTACAATATGATATTTTGAGAGATAAAGAGAGACAACATTCACACAATTTTTATTGCAGTATATATTGTTATAAAGGTTCTATTTTATTATCAGTTATAATTGTTAATATCTTACTGTGCCTAATTTATAAATTAAACTTTATCACAGATAAAGGTAGGTATAAGGAAAAACATTTTATATATTTATATATAGATGTAAAAAGTATTTAATACCACCAATGATTTCAGGCATCTACTGGAGGTTTTGGAATGTATCCCCCATGGATGGGTAGGGGGACCACTGTATACCTGTGTTTAGAATACCTGTATTCTACACTGTATACCTGTGTTTATTCTGGCTGTTTGGCCCAAAAAAGCACTGTAGCGATACTTGATGTTATTTATAGATGCTGTTGATTTGGAACCTGCTGGCACCAGGTTCTCAGCCTTCACATCCTGGGTCCCTGCTGGGAAAATTGTAACTTCCCTGTGTACACCTATTTTCTTATCTCATCAACTCCATCACTCTCTACTAACAACATTATTAAAACCACCTTGTAACAAGTACTTCATTCAACAAATATGTATTTTTGTATGTTGGCCTCAGATATTCAAGAATAAACAAGATGTTCAAGACTCTTGCCATCATTGAGTTTACAGTCTGGTTTACAGTGGAACCAATTATGATGTGTTTAGCTGCAGGAAATCTTGACTCATGTGGTCTTGAGTTTCATTCAAATATGCTTCTTCACAGACCAAGAAGTCCAGAGGAACAGTGACTCCAGCTGCAGGTTCCAGGAGTCCACTCTGCTTCTCTCAGGTCCTCTTGATCCCGCCCTGCTCCATATCACACCTAAGTCCCAGGCTGCTTGGGAAGATGCCCATTTTGCTACACACACCTGCTCCATCGTAACCTCCTGTGATCTGGTTCTGAGCTCTCTAGCCCCAAGTTCTAAGAGCTTTCTTTGGCTTTCATATTCAGGGAAATCTCCACCTAATTGGCCAGCTATCTCCAGTAACACCACCTCTCTTACTTTCTCCAAAGTCCTATGCTTCCCTTTGTCTAATCAAGCCAGCGCTCCTGACCTGCCAGACAAGTCAGCTTTGGGAATACAGCCTGCAGAGACAGCACTGAGTTCAGGGGCTCTGTTTCTAGGCAGCTTCCAAGCCTGATGAAGAAGGACAGTCTAGGCAGAAGTTTTAATAGGAATAATAAGGCTACTCATAAACTGGCACCAATGATGTATCAAATTCCTTCTGAATGCTTTCTCATTGCTGTGGTTTGGATATGAATTGAATGCGCCCCCCCCCCACTACCTGCCCAAAGATTTATGTGCAAGAAGCTTGTGGCCCAGTGTAGTGCTATGAAAGATGGTGGAACCTTTAAGAGGCAGGGCCTAGTGGAAGGTAATTAGGCCTTGGGGGCACTGCCCTAGGAAAAAATTATTGCTGAAGGCTCAGGAGTTGGTTGGTTCCCCCAAGAGTGTGCTATTATAAAAAGAGCAACCTGGCCCCTCTTAGTCTCTGGCTTCCTGTCTCACCATGTGCTCTTTCTCACTCATACACACTTCCTGCCACTATGCCATCTGCCATGTTGTGAGGGAGCCAGAAGACCCTAGCCAGAGCCAAGCAGATGCTGGCAACATGCCTTCAATCTCTAAAACTGTGAGCTAAATAAATTTCTCTTCTTTATATGTGACCCAGTGTCACATATTTTGTTATAACAACATGAAATGGACTTGATCCTGGCATCAAGCCCATGTTGTTGTTAGGTGCCATCAAGTTGGGTCCAACTCATACAACCTTCATAGGGTTTTCAAAGGCTGATTGTTTCAGGATTGCTTCAGGCATCAATTGCCATGTTGGTAAAGCAGCACTCTACCAACTGAGCTAAACCCTAGCCCCCTCTTACACATGGTATTGTAACACTCATGAAATGAATAAATTTTGAAAAATAAGCCATGTCCAAAGGTCAATGGATATTTGTAGCAAAGTGAACAGGAAATTCAAGTTGGACCCGGACTGTAAAGGACTTCATGTTTCTGTGAAAAATGAGAATTTATTTCTACAAGCAAAAGGCTATCACTGCAGCTTTTTAACTAATGAGCCCTCTTTTCAATGGCTGCATCCTAAACCTGCTACTAAGAGTCTTAGAACAAAAACTAACATGAAAGGGAGACCCTCCCAACAACTTCATTCCTTGTTAAAATTCTCTGTGAATGCTCCTCCTCAAGCAAGACGTGAAATTACTGATTTTTGCTCTATCTTCTCTGATTTGCACAGCGCTGCCCTTTTGAGATCCACAAATGTGCAATTGTCATGCTGCCATTAAGTCTTCCAAAATATTGATTTCAAATGTGAAATCCCATCCTCACCAATTACCTTCTAAAGAAGAACTGTGTCAGAAGGGAAAAAAATCATATTTCCCTACCCTTTGCTTGCTTAGACTCCAAAGCCACTTCTAAATTTAATGTTAGGCTTTGGAACAGTTGGTGTTCCAATCCATACTTTAAATGTGGAGAAACTGAGACCCACTGTGCTCAAGGAATAATGATTTTTAGGAGCTCACAGGGTAGGCTTCATTTTATCTTATGAAAAGGACTCTCCTGATCTGTGTTCAATACACTTTATGGCCCTTCTGTAGCCCTGTCTGTCTGCCTCTCTCTGCCTCTCTCTCTCTCTCTCTCTCTCTCTCTCTCTCTCTCTCTCTCTCTCTCTCTCTCTCTCTCTCTCTCGCCAGGGATTTCACTATATTCCCCACACTGGCCCCCCTCCTGGGCTCAAGCAATCCTCCTGCCTCAGCCTCCCAAGTAGCTGGTACCATACCACCTCCACTACCCCCTACACTCTTCTAACTCCTTGGAAGTCAGTTCCAGATCTTTTACTGAAGCTATTAGAAAAGAAGTGGCCTGTTTTCAATAGCATAACTGGGAGCTGAAGGCAGCCCAGTTCACCACCCCAGGGGCCTCTTCATGAGAACAAAGCCTGGCAGAGAAAATCCAGCCACTAGATGGGAAAGAGACAGCTTCCTGATGACACCTCCTTGGGACTAACTGTGCCTGAAATCAGATCCACTTCTTGAATTCCTGAATTCTTGAGCCCATAATGTCCCCTAAAGGAACAAACACAACAGTCACACTTCTTAAAAAGATTTGAGCTAATATAATCAGATTTTTGTTACATACAATGAAGAGTCCTCTTCTTAGAAAAATTCAATAACATATTTAACCCATTGTACCAAACCTATCTCATTCTATGGCACTTGGGCACATTTCAACTGGTTAAGAGTCACCAGTGGCTGCTGTATTTGAAAACACAGTTCTAGGACATAGCCTAAATATTTTGTTTTCTTAAAAATCTCCAGTTGGTTTATATATATATATTTATATATATATATATATTCTGGGTTGAGAAACTCTGTTACTAACAGAGAAATATTAGGAACTTTCCAAAATCATCTAGTGCCCATGATTTTGGAGAACTTGCAGCAGCTTTTGTTTGAGGTCACTCATGAGCAAGGGCAGGTTGTACAGAAGTGGTCCCATAGGGAGGACTTGTGAAAGTGTCCTCTTTATAGACATAAAGAAACATGCAGAATAGAGCCTCCTAAGTGCAGAAAATGGAACATTGGTGAGAAATGGACTTAGCACAGAGAAGAAGGGAAATAACCATGCACAGCATGAGAGAGGTGGATAGGGGAACAGCTGTGGTGGTTGTTGTTAGGTGCCATCGTGTTGGGTCTGACTCATAGTAACCCTATGTACAATGGAACAAAAAACTCCCTGATTCTGTGCCAGGCACATTATCTTATTCATGTTAAGCACATGGTTGCAGACACTGTGTCAATCCATCTAGTGGAGAGTTTTCCTTTTTTTTTTTATTGACCTGCCACTCTCCCAAACATGGGATTGGTGCCTCCTGACTATATGTCCAAAATACATAAGATGCAGTCTAGCCATCCTTGTTTCCAAGGAGCACTCTGGTTGCACTTCTTCTAGGACAGATCTGTTAGTTCTTTTGACAGTCCATGATATATTCAACAATTGTCTCCAGCACCATAACTTAAAAGCATCAATTCTTCTCCTGTCTCCCTTGTTCAATGTCCAGCTTTCACAACCATATAATGCAACTGAAAATACCATGGAATGAGCCAGGTGCACCTTTGTCTTCAACGTGGTATCTTTACTTTTCAATACTCTAAAGATATCTTTTGCCACAGCTTTTCCCAAAGCAATATGTCTTTTGATTTCTCAGCTGTTGCTTCCATGGGTGTTGACTGTAGAACCATGTAAAGCAAAATCGTGGACAACCTCAATCTTTTCTCCATTTATTGTGACGTGGGATGCTGACCCAGTTGTAAGCAGAATAGTAGAACTCACAAAATCAAGATATGAGGTGTTGAAGGTAAGCAGGTAAACAAGGAAGGAACACGTACAAAGACAAGGAACATGAAGCCATGAGCAAGCTCAGAGGGACCTTATATCTACGTGGCATTGTGTGGTTTCCCAAGCATATACACTGGCTTGGCCTTGTCTGATCTCCAGGAGGTAATGCCAGTGGGAATTTTTCTCACTGGTTGGAAATGAAACATTGGGAGCTTTGGTGCCTCATGCAAAGGCTCACCCAGTTTACTGAGTCCCGGTGCAATGGCCTTGCCCACCATGCTGGCTGTCCTTTCCTGTCTGTCCCACCTATGACCTGTCACCTGGGGAAGGAGCTGAGAGCTCTTGGGCCAAAGAGGACCAAGTGGCCTTAAGCAGCCTCAATGTTCCTCCAAAGGGCCATAGATACCTGTGTAGGCCTCTTTAATGCAACTGATACTTTCCTTTCAATTTTAACTAATGTAATTATTGGTACATTTGCTTAACATCCATCTCCTGCACAGTAGACTGTAAACTTCATAAGAGTAGAGACTGTGTCCTTTTCTTTAATCACTGTTATGCACGCCTGTTGTTGTTAGGTGTTGTTGAGTCAGTATCTGAATCATAGCAACCCTACGTACAATAGGCGAAAGAGTATTATTAGTGCTTCTCTGCTATTCATAGGGTTTTCAATGGCTGATTTTTGGGAAAGTGGGTTGCCAGGTCCTTCTCCCAAGGCTATAGCACCTGGTGTTCCCAGACAGTCTCCCACCCAAGTACTAACCAGGCCCCACCCTGCTTAGCTTCCAAGATCTGATGGGATCCCATGCCACAGTGGTACGCCTGCAGGCATTATACAAGCTAGGCCTGGCACAGAGTAATCCCTCAACACATTGATAAATAAATAAATGAGTCATGACATGAAGATGGAGGCCATGACCTTGACCTCAACATCTCAGGTTTCTCTTAGCACAAAACAGTCTATGGATATGGTGTCAGCAGTATAATTCAGACCTACACAGAGAAGACCAAATCTAAGAATGATACCATGCTCGCCTTATCTCCCCAGTACTTTTTCCCAGGCTCTAAACTGTATTTGTGTTCAGATATCACCGGGATGATAGTGCCTAAGGCTTCCTGTGGCTACCTATTGTATATTCCTTTTGGGGGTCTGATTAGAAACATATGTATAAGTAGCTTAAAGCTGCTAAATTCACACCAACTTGTTCAGTTCATGCCCTTCTCTGCTCTCTATGTGATCCTTAATGTATGTGTTTGTTGTATTCAAGTGTTGTTTAATAATCTGCCTACAAAGAAGACTGTACTGGAATCCTGAGTGACAGAATAGGGCACAGCTTTTGGTCTGCTCGTCACAGAAGGTGAAACAAAAAGATGAGAGGATGCAAAGGAACTAAGGAGAAAGAGGACTTGACCAGGATACAGGTTTGCGATCAATAGATAGAGCTTCACACTGCACACTGATTCTGGCTTTCACTCTCAATTGCAAATATGATGCTGCCTCTTTCTTGAGATCCTTCAAAAGCTCCCATCGCCCTCAGCAAAAGTTCTCAGCTGCTGCCTTGGGATGCACCAATATGTTGCAATCGCCTATGATGTGTACTACCAATATCTCCCTGTTAGCAGAAATTAAACTTTAGAAATGAGATTTCTGTTTATAAAGCAGAATAGCTTTCCCTAAGAGATCATGGCTCTCTCATACTCTGAGTTCTTCAGTAGGAAAGAAAGCAGGGGAACGCTTTGGTGGCCAGGGCTCTGCATCAGACCCCAGCATAACCAAGAGAAGATAGTATATGTGAACACAACTTTCATGGTGTATTTGCAAATGTGGCTGAGACCACACCCCAGAAGATGAGTCTCTGTGCCCTCAGCAGGGACACAAGACTCTCTGATCTCCAATATATGTACCTTTGACCATCCTTCCCTGCCTTCCTTAGCTTACGCCAGTAAACCCACACTCTTTTTGGTCCTACCACATTCCCTTCCTCTCATGCCTTTGCTCCCACTGTCCCAGCATTCAGAAATCTCTGTCTCACTCTTTGCCAGTGCATACCCAAGACTTAGCCATTGAGCCTCCCAGAGGTCTGACATCACTATTAGCTCCTTTGACTTCTCCCACACCAAGTTCTTCTCTGATATGTCTGCCCACTTATTCCCAGTCTCCTCTAAGGGACTCTTCTTTCTCTATCCCACCTGTCAACTTTAGGGTGCCCTGGGGCTGGCTCCTGAGCCTTCTTCTCCATTTATGCTACCTAGGTGCTCCTAGGTAATCCCACACTTTATATGACAAGTCCCAAATGTAAACCTTGAACCCTCAACTTTCTCTCAAGCCCCATTTTCCAATATGGCAGCCCAGGCCATATGTCCTACTAGGTTGAACTGAAATGTGCTAAAAGTAGAAAACATGCACCAGAGTTTGAAGAAGTAGTACCAAAAGACATAAAATATCTCATTAGCTATTTTATATTCATTGCATGCTAATAATATAATATTTATATATAATACTAAAATATATACTAAAGTTAATTTTCCATGTTTTCTTTCTACTCTTCTAACGTGGCTTCTAGTGAATCTAAAAATCACATATATGGCTCACATTGTATTTCCATGAGGCAGTGCTGATCCAGAGGACCACTTTGCTCTCCTCTGTCCCCACTTGGATGCCCAGAAAAGACCTTACTTTCAATAGGGTCCAACAGAACACTTAAGTTTTCTCTCATTGTCCACAACACAAATGTTTTTCTCTCTTTGTTTTTCCCTTCTTAGTAAATGGCACTAGAGTTTCCCCAGTTGCTTGATTAAAATCCCAAGAATTAAATCCTTCAGTCCTCTTCACTTCCAATATCTGCCTCATCTGCAAGTCCTAGTGGTTCTTCCTCTGAAATCCACACTCAGTATGAGCTCTTGCCTCTCACTCTACACACCCCTCCCCAGCCACCACCATCCCCACATTGTGCATGGCAGGAACCAGTACATTGGTCTCCCACTTCCTCCCTGACCCCAACACCCACCATCCACCCAGCACCACAGTAGCCTTTTCCCCGCACTAATCAAGCCACACTTCAATATCATCCAGCTGTACTTAAATCCAATTCCTGATCACAGCCTACAAGAACCTACTAGACTCTTGGTGGTCTGGCCCCTGCTCACTTCTTTGACATTCACGTCCTACCTCTCTCCACTCCCTGGATCTGGGCATTTCTCACACACACTTCAAGTTCATTCTGCCTTGTGGCCTTTGCAATTGCTATTCCCCTCTGCCTGAAATGGGGCTGGCATTTAGCTTATTTGGTAGAGTGCTACTCTGCACTCTCTGAGAACCCAGATTTGATCCCCAGCACCACAAAAAATGGGAGAAGGATGTGACAATCCACTCGAGAAGCAATCCTGAAACAATTAGCCATTGAAAACCCTATGAGGGTCTCTATAAGTCGGAATGAATTCAGTGGCACCTAACAACAACTGCCTGAAATGGGCTTCCATCTCTTCAGCATGACGCATTGCCTCGTTGCAGAGGGTCTCCTGGGTGCACCATCTGAAACAGCAACTGCCCTCAGCTCTCATTCACAATATGCCATTTTCATCTTCCTAGTCCTATCACTCTCTGAAGTTATCTTATTTGTCATTATCAATTTTGATATACTACCATTCACTGAAGCCTGCTGCATGTTATTGTTTCTATCCCAGGCTTCACCATCATCCTAGGTGTTGTCAGTACCCATGTTGTTGACCCCACAAAAGAAATCTTAGTCAATCTTTTGTCCTGCATATTTCTAGCAGTCTTTTCTTTTCCATCATTCTCTGGAGGTACTCTGCTTATGTATTTGTTCCCATATAAATTGAACAACTCTTCCTTTGGAAATAAAACTCCTCAAGGGCAGAGACTCTGTCTGCCATGTTTATAGCTGTATTCCCAGGCTTTGGAGTTCTTGCTGGCCACAGAAAGCCCTCATGTGTATTGAATGACTAACTGCACACAGAATGGTCACACTCCCTCTTTGAACCCACCAAAATATTTATAATTGTTTCCAACCTGCTATTTTTCATCATGTATCTCTTTACTTATTGATAAGCCCAGCTAAGTCTGTAGCTATACCACTCTGGTATCTGATCCTATCTGATCTTGTAAGTTAAGTAAGGTCAAGCCTGTTTAGTCCTTGGATGGGAGACCACCTGGGAACACCAGGCACTGTAGGTTTGGAAGAGGACTGGTAGCCCACTCCCAAAACAATCAGCCATTGAAAACCCTATGAATAGCAGAGAAGTACTGTTGTATAGTGCTTCTGTTGTACAGAGGGTCGCGATAAGTCCAACCTGACTTGACAGCACCTAACAACAACAATAACAAGCCCAGCTAAACAATGAACTAACAGAGTAAGGCTGTTTCTTATTTATCTTCTAGCACCTATCACAAGGACACAATGGGTAGGTGGTGAATTCATGTTGAATCTAATTTATCCACTGGTAGCTCTCCTCAAGGGTACTTCTTAGAGCTAATTAGTTGCTACAGGGCATATCCTCTCAGGCTGGTAGCAGGGGCTTCAGTCGACACTGATATAGGTGTCTATGGGTTGTCAATGGCGTCCTTCTCCACGCTGTGCCACCAGGTGAGTACAGAGGCAGGTAAAGCCAGACAAGAACAAAAAGGGCACAACAAGCATGCAGACCAGAGCTGCCTGCATTCCTGACACTTGTATCTCCTAGATCAACCCTGTCTGAGGTCCAGTAGCATTCTGGCCCTTGGAGTCAGAGAAGTATATCAATTCCTTATATTAAATTCCCCTCTCCTGTCCAAACCAACCCCAGTGGATTTCTGTACTTGGCAACTTGGATTTCTCCCTACTGCAGGCAATCAGTGGGAAGGAGAGGCCAGGCAGCCCCTGCTCCTGTGTTACTCACAGTCTCAGGTTTGCAAAATGCAACCCTTCCCAGGAGGAGCTCAGCCTGAGAAAGTGAAAATTATCCCCTCTTTGCAAAAATGCCAGGTCCTAACATGGAAACAGAGTAGATCCCTACCTCCTCCTTTGGTCCCACAATGCTTTGCCTCAAGAAGGGTCTCTGGGGTCTTTGGAGACATTGATGTGAAAATGCATGAATAGCATAGTTTATACAGCAAGCAGCTTGCTAAAAACTGTGTGCAAACCACGTTTTTAAAAATCAAGTCCTGTTTCCCCACTGAATGTGACTATCTACTCAGGGATGCTTTTCTCTTCCACTCTGATTTATCTCCAAGTGGCAGCAGCAAAGTATAACCCTAGCTTCACATTTCTCTCCTTCCCAAGTGGCTCATCAATCAATCAGTAGAATTTCCATTCAGAGCCTATTATGTCTAAGACATTGTTCATGATCTGTAAAGAGAATAGGGAATGCACCGAAGGCACTGGGGAAGCTGCTCTCTGTGAATTCTCTATAAAACCCGGTGAATAGCCACCCTCTTATTTATCTCGTCTGTAAATTCAGATTTTCTTCTATCAGGTTCTCCCAAAGAGGTGCCCATGTGTACTGAGTAGCCTATCTAGGTTACCATAGAAATGGAGAGCCATAAAAGGATGTTTAGAAATGTAAGTGCCTCTATAAATCCTCAATAACAGCGATCACAATTGTTGGGAGCAATAATTGAGACTTTTCATGGTGTGTTCTGAGAAAAAAGCACAAATAACTCACCCATCTGCAACTCTTGGCATAAGAAGAACAAACTAGGAAAAAGTTAATAATACACTTTACAAACAAGTCATATCAGGCCAACCTCATTTTCCTTTGTGACAGGAGAACGAGTCATACCACTGAAAGGCCCCATGTCACCCACCAACATCTCTAAGGTCTGAACTTCTCCCAGGCCCCTTCCTGTTATCTTTGGCCTCCAAGAGGCTTCATCAACTTTTTTAGCAACTCCTACCCAACTTCAAAAGAAAGCATCTTCATTCTGTTCAGATACTCAAAATCCACCTGGTCCCACAAAGGATTCTATAACACCTTATAAAAGACCTAGAAGCACCAAAAGGTAAATGTTGAAAAGGTATAATATGCCAGGCATGGTGGTGGCAGTCCTATAATCCCAGCAGTCAGGAGGTGTAAGCAAAACGATTGCAAGTTCAAGGCCAGAGGCAGCCTGCACAACTCAGTGAGACTGTGTCTCAAATTGAAAAATAAAAAATAGGCTTCATGTACAGTCCAGTGGTAGGGTGCTTGCACAATATGCATGATGTTCTGGGTTCAGCCCCCCAGTACAGTAAAAAAATAAGAATAAAAAACAAAAAACTAAAATAGCCACTGAGAAAACAGCTGACTTGAGAACTTTTGAGTTTGCAAACAACAGAAATGTTGTTAGGCTAGAAAGAGAGAAGGAAGGAAGGAAGGAAGGAAGGAAATTAAATATGTAAGATTTAATCTTTGGAATCTAAGAGCAAGAAAGTAACCAGGTCCCAGGAAGGAGAGCAGGCAGCAACGAGGCTTTTCTCTGGATGCCAAGGGTGTCTGCTACCTGTCCTTCAGCTCTCTTTCTCTCGGTGTATCTGATTCTCTCTCCTTTCTTAGAAGACTTTCCTGCTGCCCAGAGCGTGAATACCTACAGACTCAAAGTCTGCGTCTTAGGCTCAGGCCCTCTAGAGAGGCATGCCCTTGCTCTTGGTCCAACCTCAAACTCCCAAGAACTGAGCTTTGGTGTACCTTATCACAGTTAGTGCCATTTACCCAGTAATTAGTTGGGGCTAAGGTGAGTGTCTGAGGCAGCTTGTCTGCCATAATAAAATGCCATAGACTGCTTGGCTTAAGCAGCAAAAGTTTAGGAATCCACAATCAAGGCACCATCAGGGCCAGCGTCTGATGAAGACTGTCTCGTATTGCAGATGGCCACCTTCTCACTGCACCCTTACGTGGCCTTTTCTCCATGCATGCCAATGGAGGCAGAGAAAGAAAGCCATTCTCTGTTGTCTCTTATAAGTTCATCATGAAGTTTCACCCTCCTGACCTCAGCAAAACTAATTGCTTTCCATGGCTTTATGTCCAAATACCATCATGTTGGAAGTTAGGGCTTTGACATGTGAATGTCAGTGGGACATATCAGGTAATAGCAGTATTTAACATGGTAGCTTGGCTGGGCATGATGGTAACACTTGTAATCCCAGAGACTTAAGAGGCAGAGACAGGAAGATCTCAAGTTTTAGTCCAGTGGTAACTTGCATAACTTAGCTAGACACTGTCTTGAGATAAAAAGTAAAAAATGGGCTGGGGTCAGCTCAGTGGAAGAGTACTTGTAAAGCATGCATGAGGCTCTGGGTTCCACCACCCTATACCTTCAAAAAAATATATGGCTTTCTTTCTCTGCCTCCATTGGCATGCATGGAGAAAAGGCCACGTAAGGGTGCAGTGAGAAGGTGGCCATCTGCAATATGAGACAGTCTTCATCAGATGCTGGCCTTGATGGTGCCTTGATTGTGGAGTCCACCAGCAGGGTGAGGTGGAGCAGCTAACATGAGCTGGGCTGCAATTCCAAATACATCCATTGCAGAAGCTGAAGTAATAGAGCCAAAGAAAGCGTACTCTCACCTCCATGCATTTGCTACAGAGATACCACAAATTGGACTCTGAGCTGTCTAGCAGCCAAAGTACAGAGAAAACTGCAAGTGTCACAAATGTCACAATGTCACTAATACAAAAACACCCAATTTTACAATGTAGCTTTACCCAATGAGGTTGACCTGGGAGGAATTTCTCCACTATATCCACAAGTCAATGCCTCTAGTGGCATCTGACAAAATATATAACTATTATCTTCCATATAGTCATTTATCCACAGTCCTCAGTAAGGAATGTGGACATCATGCCAAAACTTCGACCAACAAAGCCCTAGAAATAGATTCTAGTATCATCTCTATTTTACAGATGAAGAAGCTCAAGCACAGAGGAGCCAGTTGAACTTCCCAACACAAGTAAGCAGTGAATAGCAGTGATGCTATTAAAATCCACACACGTAAAATCAGAGAGTGCATTCCTAATAAATCTCTAGGAACAAGAGAATTGCCTCACTGGGTCTTCAGAAAGTGAGACCTGGGCTGTGTGTGTTCTTTTAGGGCCTTTTTCTCTAATGTAAGGAGAAAGGGTTAAGCAGAGTGCGTATAGATAGACCAGAAGGACCCACGACCTGGAACAGAAGCCACACTGGCCAGGCACAGAAGAGAGGCAGCAGGTATGGAGCCAGCTTTGATACACAGGTCAAGCCTCTGTGTAGGTGCACATCCTAGACAACCACAAGGTAAGAATCGCTCTGAGATCCTGGGTTGGGGATGAGATTGGGGCAGATCTGATTGCTAGGCTACAAATGTCATAGCCAAGATCAAAATTCCAAACCATTGGGACACAGCATGAATGAGAAGTGGTTGAACAGAGATGCAAAAACCAGGTGCCAAGACCCAGGATGGAAAACAAGCCCAGGATGCTGCAAGCAGGCTCTAGGTGGTGAAAAAAAAAAAAAAAAAAAAAAAAAACAGACTGGAAAAAGTCTAGGTGTCTAGGAAGAAACATAGCGTTTGGAACCTTCAACCAAGGGAGAGAAGCCATTGCCATTGGCTGGCAGTCTCATGGCAGTCAGGAAGTCTCCAGCTGCCTGTAGTCGGTGCCAAGGCAATGTGACACACATTGTGACACACCCAGCACAGTGCAAGATATGAACAAAGCTGGGCCTAAGGTGACCAAAGGCACACCCCAGGAATGTAGAAACTGAACACTGGATGAGTCAGGCAGGAGGACTTAGCACTGAGGAGCAGGAAGGCATCCAGGAACTAGGTCCTGGGTCTGTGAGGTCCCTAGTACAGGGGCAGTACAGTGGTGGAATAGCAGCCCCCAACTTCAACAGTGGCTCCCAGAAAGATAAAGCCAAGTCCTGATCCCTATGCCTGTGAGAGGGACCTTATTGAGAATACGTCTTTGCAGATTAACTGAGGATCTCTACATGAGGTCAAGCTGCCTTTAGGATGAACATGGAATCCAATGACTGGTGTCTTCATAAGAGAAGGGGGAGGAAGATCTAGTGCATACTGCAACACAAGGGGAAGTAAGCCATAGGAAGACGGAGGCAGAGGTTAAAGTCATACAACCACAAGCCAAGGACAACCAAAATAGTCAGCAGTCTCCAGAAGCCAGGAGAGATGCAGAGAACAGTCTCTGGCAAAGATTCCAGGAGAAAACAATCCTGTCAATATCTTAATATTGGACTTGTGGCCTCCACTGTGAGAGAATAAATTTGCTATTCTAAATCACCTGTTGTTTGGTCCTATGTTATGTCAGTGCTCAGAAGCTAATACAGATGGATGTTGATTTCATCTCATGGGTAAACTCTGTCAATTGATAGTGACTGTTCACAGCACTCTGTTGAGAACTCTAAGGCAGTTAAGGCATTATGGGGAAATGTGCAACGATCAACTGGTGATGCCTACCACAGCACAGAGGAGGGATAGCACATGACTCAAGTAATCGCCCTCTCTAGCCCAATGTTTGCACAGTGTTCAGTACTAAAGAGATGAATCTGGGTGTGGTGGCCCACCTGTAATCCCAGCATTCAGGAGGCTGAGGCAGGAAGATTGTGGGTTCAAGGACAGCATGTGCTACAGAGTGATACCTTGTCTTTAAAAAAAATAAAAGGAAAAAAAGAGAGATGAATATTGAGGGCACAGGACCCCAATCCGCAACAACCTTACAGCCTCAATCAGATCAAGTTTAGCCTTCCAGTATGATTGCCAAGTTATACCAAGATTAATCCCAATAAATTTGAAAAGACAGAGATGTCAGAAAGAAATGGTCACCAAAGAAAACAAAACAAAAACATTCAAGGAGCAAGGAGTAATCTGGGGTGAGAACGAATGCAGATGTTCTATTTGATATCAAATTCAGTGGTATTCCAGGAGACAAGATTTATTCCATAGCCTTTACTATGTGTAATTATAGGGTTTTCTATAAAACAGAAAAAACCCTCAGAGATGACAATTGATGTCAAACATATGAGCATCCCTTCACAATTATAAGCCAAGCCTATGCTGTCTTCCAGAGTAACAGGCCCTATAAATTTAATCCTTACTGGGTGCAAGGGACTACCTCTGAGGAATGTAAAACTGTTTTGTCCTCTTCTGTGCAGCTGAGACCAGGAACTGTGGATGTAAATTGTGTATGGTGGAGCCAGAAGCCATGGCACACACCTAGCAACTCAGGAGGCTGAGGCAAGAGATTCATGAGTTTGAGGCCAGAGGCCACCTGTGCAACATAGTAAGAGCCTGTCTCAAAATAAAAAAATTTAAAAGGGACTGGGGATGCAGCTCAGTGGTGGAGCACTTGCCTAGCATGTGCGAGGCCCTGGGTTCAAACTCAGTAGTGAAAAAAAAAAAATTCTATATGGCATATCCTTCTGCAACCACACCTCTCTCCTTTGTGCATGAATTATGCTCATCATTCACCCTTCAAGGTGGCACTGCACCTTCTTTGCTACCCCCAAGGCTATGGGCCCTCCCCTCTCCTTTCTGTGACTTTATCTCCTAAGAAATTCATTCTCAAAGTAGCAAACCATCACCAGCTATGTCTCAGGAGGAAAAACAGGCAAGACGGAGATGAGAGACACTGTATTCACCAGACACTTTCACACCCCTGGATATTCCCTCCTAATTATTCCTCTGCCTGAAATCTACCTTCCCTCAACAGCCTTCACCAGGTGGTAAAATCACTCACTCTCCAGGATCCAGCACAAATGGCATCTCTTCCAGGACATCTCATTCATTTCTCTGGTCCTAATTAATTACTCATTCATCTGCATCACCATGACATTGTTCTTTTCCTTCAGAAATAGCATGATGCATTACATTGAAGGTCTGTGTCTTTGTATCTGTGTCTCCCACCATGTGGTAAGATCCCCAAAATGGGTCTCAGTTACCTGTCATCTGGCAAATCCACAGTGCTCAATAATGCTTAACAGACATGTGAGCAAATGCTTTCAGAACAGATCTAATTATTTACTAATCAATGCCTTCTGAAGGGAGAGCCAGGTGTATATTTTCCTTCCCCTCACACTTGTTCTTGTCCACCAATCTCCCAGTAAATTCTCTTCGTTCATATGTTTTTCTGCACAGGCTTTGCCATCATCCTGGGTGATGTCAGCACCCCTAAGTGACCCCCCAGATGGCCTCTGCCTCTGTTTCTCTCCCTTCCCCCCAACACTGCAGAACATCCACTACTCACAGTGATATTTTTCTAGAATCACTAGTGCAAGAATTCCCAGTCTCTTCCTCTCTCTCCTTGTTCATTCAATTACTTTCTGCCAGGTCTTTACTATCTCTCTGAGGTCATCATCTCTCCCCTTTCTTCACTGACTAATTCAGCTTACACTCCATGGCTCATGGTTTTAATAATATTTTTGCCCATACCCTAAGTCCTTGGTCCTATCTGCTGCATTCTTTCAGCCCTTGGCATCATCCAGACAAAACCAGAGCCTGGGAAGCCCCAGCTAGTCCACACCTCTATCCACGTAGGAAGAGCCAACCTGGCCAGCTCAGTACCCCTGCCGATTTCTGACTCTCCACACCACAGGAGACCACAACTCTGCGCAACAAACCTATCCCATCCTTCTGGCACTCTCTATAGTACTTTTCCCCAAACTTCACTCTTCTCTGTTTCTACTACCCACCCACACTCTTGTCTCTCATCAGATGATCCGGCCTCCTACTTTAGAGAGAAAACAGATGCTACCAGACAGGAAACACCCACAGACTTTCCTGCAAGAGAAGCCATCCATCTCTTCCTCCTTCATTGCCACAACCCTCCCTCCATCTGATCTTGGCATGCCACCCTCAGAACACCTTGCACTGCTACCCTTGTCCCTACAGAACCCACAACCTCTCTCTGCTTTTCAGCATTTGTTCTCAGCCCAAGCCCAGTCCCCTTACAGTCAAACCTCAAGGCAGAGTCTTCCTCACTCCCTGTAGCCATCTTCATCTCCCATCTCCACAGCCACTCAGAGCTGGAATTGATGTTATTGTTCCACTTAAATCGCCGTTGGTAGAGTCTCCAATGAGGCCCCTGCAGCCACATTCAGAGCCCATTTTCCAGGCCTCACCTTAACTGGCCATTCAATACCATTGATCACTAGTGACTTTTCCTCTTTCCTTTGGGTTTTCAGGATCTAACACATCCTGCTTCCATTTCTTTCTCTGGCCACACCATCTCCATCTCCTTTACAGGTTTAGCCCCCACTTTCAGCCCATAAAAAATGGAATCCCTCAAAATCTAGTCCCAGGTGTTCATTTTCTTCTCAATTAACACCATCTTCCATGCCCACAGCTTTAACTGTCACCAGAATGGAAATGACTCATGCATTTATAACACCAGCCCAGACTGCTCCTCTGAGTCCCAGGTCTTTATGTAAGACTGCCTACTTGCCACTTCCCCTTAGATGTTCCCCAAACAACTTACACTGCAAAGTGCTAAACCCAAATTTTCGCTCTCCCCTTCCAGTTCCCCATACCTGTCTCTTCCAAGAACTCTATCTCAGTTGCAGTTAATACTAGCCACCCCGGTGCTTCAGCTGGAAACTTTGCTGCCATTCTGCCACCTAGCTCGCCATCACTTGCCATATTAATGTCTCCCCAAGCTTACTGGTTTCAGTTTCCCCCTGTCTCATCTGGAATCATCATCTCTATCTCCATCAATATCCTAATACATCTCATACCTGGACTAGTCTCTGGACTGACCCTCTCTTGTCCTCCACATTACAACCCAAATGATTCTTTTCCCTAAATGCATATATGCTCATGTGCCCCACCCACCCCTCTTCACCCCATGGCTCCAAGCCAATAAGGGGACATTTATTTCTCTTCCCTGGGCTAACGTAGTACTAACGATACTTCTCACCATAGAACATATCCCACCTCACTTGTCCTTGTTCACTACATCAAACACATGCACATGGTGAACGCATACAACACAATCAATTGTGAGCCCTCAGAGGCAGGACCCTTATCTTATTCATCTCTAGCCCTCAGCAGTGCTTAGGAAAAGACTTGTGAAAAAGAATAACCTCAACTGAATTAAATTGAAGTCATTCATTTTTCACGGCAGAAAATTCAGTGTCTGGTGTCTCCTTAAATATCAAATTGTTCCCACTATTCAATACATGAGATAAAAGTTGACATGTTGTCAAGCTGCTCAATAGCTCTTAAATTGTGGCTAAATCTGTTATGCAATGACATTGAGTGATTCAGTGACATGGAATTCATGCCAAGTAGGAGTGCCATAGAGTATGGCAGTGGGAAGCTGAGCATGGGGAAGGGTGACCCTTTTGGACAGAACAGCAGGAGGCAGGAGGACACGTATTCTTGTTGTGCTGATAGTAAATGTTTCCACTTGAATTCTTAGCTTAGCCTTCTCTCCTCTAACGGCTTTTATGAGCCCTACCAAGAGCAGCCACACTTCCCATTGGCAGCAGATGGCAGTGGTAATAAGCCACTGTGGCAAGCTAAACACTGACAGGTGGCAGGGAAATGGGCTCCTTTCCCCATTAAAAAGAAAACTTATTCTAGAGGTGAAGCAAACAGATGGAAGCCATGCACAGACATGCTTTCTAAATGAGGCACAAATCTTCCAAAGGGACTTCCAATGACTTGACCTGCAGACCAGGAGGACACAGATGGACTCTTTGGAGATGTGGCCAATGTATCTACCACTAAAGTATGTCCATGGAACTGGCCCATTGTGCTAATGATTAGCACCTAGCCCTGGACCACAGATAATGGACTCTAAGGAAACCAAACACCTGCAGATGGTCCACCCACCCTCTGGTGACAGCTCCTCATTTGGCTCCCACAAGATCCTAAGCACATCTGTCTCTGAACCTTCATGTTGTTTCCTAACAGCCTTACAAATATCTGTCCTCCTCTTATTAATCCATGAGCTTCTTGAGGAAAAGTACCAAGCCTTCTTCAACTTTACTATTCTCTGGTGCCCAGCAAAATGCCTGGTACTTAGTAGGAAGTTTGGCATAACAAAAAGGACAAGCTTTAACAACTCGTGGACTTGAGTCTTTCCATCGACATGATCTTACCCAAGGCATTCATCTCTCTGTGTTTTGTTTCCTCACGTGTAAAACTTCACACTTGCCCAGAAGAGTAAATACAAGAATTAAAATTAGTTTAGAATGCACGGAACTCCTAGAAAAATGCCTGACACATAGTAGGATGTAGCACTAATTGAACAGTTCTTAGGAGTTAACTCTCTGCCCTATTCCACTTGAAATATTGAAAAAAAAATGAGACTACTACTGGGCAGGTGGTGCGTGCCTGTAATCCTAGCAACTTGGGAGGCAGAGACAGGAGGTTTGTGAGTTTGAGGCCAGAGTAGGCTGAGTAATTTAGTGAAACCCTGCCCCAAGATAAAAATTTTAAAAGGGGCTAGGGATGCAATTCAGTGGTAGAGTGCTTGCAAAGTATATGCAAGGCCCTGGGTTCAACCCCCCAGTATGAAAGAAAGAAAGAAAGAAAGAAAGAAAGAAAGAAAGAAAGAAAGAAAGAAAGAGAAAAAGAAAGAGAAAAAGAAAGAGAAAGAAAACTGAAACTACTTTAGATCGAAGATCAATGAAGTATTTGATATTAACATAGACAAAATTAACACATTGAGTACCTAACATGTGCCTAGCACTCTTCCAGGAGCATTTCTCTCCCCAGCATGTGGGCTGGCCATTATTATCCCATATTACTAATGAGTAAATCCAGGACCAAAGAGGTTGGCTGGTTTGTCCAAGATCATTTACTGAATGTCAATGCTACAATATAATCCTTGATCTTTGGGACTCTAGATAGTTGGTTCTTTTTCTTACATTATAAAAAGAGATATGATCAAGAATAAGGAAGCACCTAAAGATAGAACAAATCCTAAAAGAAGAGTGACAGGTGTGTTAGTTTACTTTTGCATAGTTGTGACCAAAATACCTGACAAAAACAATTCACAGGAGGAAAGATTTACTTTAGCTCCCAGTTTCACAGATGGCTGTTCATCATGGTGAGGAGGGCATGGCAGAGCAGAGTTCACATTATGATGGACAGGAAGCAGAAAATCAGACAGGAAGGGGCCAGGGAAAAGCCCCAATGACCTACTAGCTAAGTTCTTCCAGCTAAGTTCCACTTCCTAAAGTTTCCAGAATCTCTCCAAATAGTGTCATCAACAGGGAGCCAGGCACCCAACACATGAGCCTTTTGGGGGAACATTTCATATCCAAAGCATAACACTTGGACAGTTGGAAGACACTCAGCATGCTCCACACACAAAGAGCCCCCTGAATGAGACAAAGGGCACAGTCCTGAAGCTGACACTTTTTGACCTTTCCTAAAATAGTTATCTATGGTATAAAGGAGGAAGTATGAATAAATTGCTTATTTTCATCTGCTGGGTTTCTATCTAAGTGCACATATGGATATGTAAGTCTCTGGGTTAAAACTCTTCAAAGGCTCCCCATAACCAATATCCAGTCCTTTTAGAGAGTTGTCCCATCCACTAACGCCGACCCCTGATACTCTCTACCTCTCAACCTATATACTAGTGGCACCACAGGGCTTGCATTTCCCCCAAAACACCCTGTTAGCTCTTCTATTCTTACTCTCCTCACCTGTCTAATCCTACCCATCCTTCAAGATTCAATTCAGACCTCTCTTCCTCCAGGAAACCTTCCCTGACCTTCCCAACAAGGTCTAACTTCTGTTTTAACATCTAAGTTTCTCTCTATCCCTACAATTGCCATGGTGTTTTATAAATATCTACTTACACATTGGTCTCCTGCATCTGACTGTGAGCTCTTTGAGGACAGAGAATGCATCTTGTCTCATTCACAATGACTCACATAAAGAAAGAACTCAGAAATATTTTTAAATAAAGAATTTCCATTGTGTCCCATAAAAACTCAGCATTGCAGAAAATGCTTTATGATGTTGGGTACATGTCATTATATATTTTCCAATCCACAGAATGGACAACACCAAGAGCATTTTAGGTGGTGATGATGTATCCATATGCACTCATCGACCGTAACAACTCTACACTTCAACTTTGGTGGGAGAAGTCCAATAGAAGGGAGGCTGTGCAAGTGTAGGGGCAGGGATATATGGGAAATCTCTATACCTTCCTCTAAATTTTCCTGTAAAAGAACAAATAGAAAGAATAGGTAAAAACTGTAAAAGAAAAAAATCATTATTGTGTTCCCCAGAGATAAGTACCCCAAAGATAAGTACCCCAGGGAATGTATAAGAAACAAAGGACAGCATAGACCCAAAATAAATAGGGAATAATTCCCTGGTATGTGGATGCCAAATGGACCCAAAGTGCCTGGGAAGTGGAGCTCACAAGGGAAGCACTGAGCTTGTCTCTGCCAGGGTGGATCCACTTCTTCTCTGTACCTGAAGACTATGAACTGGATCCCACAATTGCCCACTAGTCTGGGATGTCTGACATGAAATGTCTTCCAGGGACTTAAATTGGACAGGGACATCCTAGGCTAAGAAAAAGCAGTCATTATTGACTGATCAGTTGTCATGGAGACATCACTATAGCAAGAGAAGTGGCATCAGCCACCATAAGAAAGAAAGTAAACCAACCACCAACATTGGTCTTCTCAAGAAAAGGTGAACCCAGAGGGCTTAGGAGCCAAGTCCTCCATCTTTGCAATGCAGGCAGTAGCAGCGGCAAAAGTATGTATTAAATGCAATCATGACTGAAACATGCCCAGGGCAGTGCCTGTTATGCTTAAAGCACAGTAGCTACAACTAACAGGTCAGTTGTGTTTCCACTGGGTCCTTTTATCTCTGGAAGCTGAAGTCCCCTAACAAATAACTTTCATTCTGGGTGTGAAGAGACAAGTAAAAATTGTTTCTCCAGTGAAGTCTCTGCTGGAATATTTATTTTCTCTGAAGTACTTCTTTTATTTAATCCCTGATATTATTCCAGTATATCCATTTTAGCAAATACTCTTAAGAAGAAAGGCCTGAATACAGAAATAAATTGCACTCACAGATCATGTCTTAGGATGTGCCTCATTAGTGTCTAACTGGCAAAACCAGATATAGTGAAGACAGATGATCCCTCTGAAAAAAACCAAATCGGATTTGGAAGAGACTCTGGTTTACCCCCTTTTTCTTTTTCTTCCTGGCAGAGGGAAAGCAAAAAAGTAAATGGTTCCACATATGAATTTCATGCTTTTGCAACAATGCAAGAGAGTCTCATCAGTCCTAAGCTGGTCAGGTCTATGGTCCCTTTATCCCGCTCTGACAGGGGTCAAGAATTAAACCCTGGTATGGGAACAACTCCAGGTATTTGATTTAAATATTGTTAATACTTGAATTCCCCTTGACACTGTGTACCTAGAACTGAAAACCAACTACCTATTTCCTTTAAACTAGAATCCAGTTATGCCTGAATTAATTATTACCCTTTCAGCATTTTACTCTGAAAAACAGCACTGCCAACCTATTCTAAATGATCAAGGCATTCAGATGAAAGGATCACAAAGGCAGGGCATCACCCAAAAATAGAAATTAAATCCATTTATCCTTATTCCACCTGATGAAGGAATTTTGCTGGATGGCACCACTTCTACCTACACACAGGGAGGATGGAAAAGAAAGCAAGTGCTCCCAGCCTATGCGTCCACCAGCCCCATGGTGCCTCTCTTCCTCTCTTCCCTGCTTCTCAGGGCCCCAGGAGCTCTCTCCTACTTTTTGAAGAGAATGTGTTACAAACACCAAGAATTCATCAAGGATGCCTGAGTTCCATCATCCACTCTGTGGTCAAGCCCCGGTAGAGACCATAAAGAGAGGCCAGAGGCAAACCACCCAGAAATAGGATGTGGAAGAAAAGACTAGAGCAGTAACAAAGTAAGGAACAGTGGGGAATTCTCCCTCCAAAAGACCTGGAGTGCCCTGACTTGCTTTTATTGACAACCCACAGCAAGGCATGGGCTGAGGAAGTAGGCGTGGTCATGGAGCTTATGCTTACCTTAAAGAACTTCCTTGAAAGCCCCTCTGCCCCTGTGGGCCTGGAGTCGATCTTGAAGCAACTCTCCCACTACTGATTTCAGCGGCTCAACAGACATATTTGTCCAATGGTTTGAATACAAGTTACAGAATATTTTCCATTCCTAACTCCGTATCAACAACCAGAGAATCCATAACTATTTGTTGTTCGGAATAAAAATTTATTTAGTTATTAAAGTCATTTTTAAAGAATAATAGCATACACCTGGGGCTGGGATTTAGCTCAGTTGGTAGAGTGCTGTGCTGCAGTCTCTGAGGTCCCGAGTTCAATTCTCAGCACCACAAAAATGGGAGAAGGGCCTGGCAATCCACTCCCAAGGCAATCCCGAAACAGTCAGCCATTGAAAACCCTATGAGGGTCGCTATGAGTCGGATACCGACTCGACGGCACCTAACAACAACAACAACAACAGCATACACCTGGCATGGTGGCACACACCAGTAATCCCAGTAACTCAAGAGGGGGAGGCAGGAGAATCGCAAGTTCAAGGTCAGAGGCAGCCTGTGTAACTTAGCAAGCACCTGTATCAAGATATAAAAATTTAAAAAAGGGGATGGGGGAGGGCAACTCAGTGATAAAGTACTTGCAAAGTACATATGAGGGCCCTGAGTTCAGCTCCCTAGCTGAAAGAAGCTCCCTGAAAGAAGAAGGAGGGGGGAGGAGGAGGGAAGGAAGAAGAGGTGGAGAAGGAGGAGGAGGGATGAGGAGGAAGGGAGGAGGAAGAAGAGGAGCATCAAAAATGATAATGCACTCATATCTTTGAAATTTCAAATATATTGTTTAACCAGATATACAAACAAAGTAGTCTCCACTTATCCATGGTAGTAGCAAATCACACACACACACACTCACACGCACACACATATACATACACACTATGTTTTTTCATCTACATATATACCTATAGTAAAATTTAACTTACAAATTAGATGCTCCATATTCCACGGTTTCAGTGATCCATGGTCAAATGTAGTCCAAAAATATTGATATTTGTTTTGACTCTTTTGAAAGAGGGAGACCATATTCACATAATTTTTACTATCATATATTGTTATAATTGTTTTGTTTTATGATTATTTTGTTACTTTATTGCATCTAATTTGTAAGTTAAATTTTACTGTAGGTATATATGTATATGAAAAAACATAGTGTGTATGTGTATGTGTGTGTGTATATGTGTGTGATTTGCTACTGCCCAGGGTTTCAGGCATCTGCTGGAAGTCTTGGACTTTATCCCACTCAGATAAGGGAGACTAGCATATTCACATTCCAAAAACTTGTACAATTGCAGGAGTCACAACTTATCCACGGAGGATATGTTCTAAGGTTCTTAACAGATGCCTGAAACTATCGATGGTACCAAAAACCCTATATACTACTTAACATGAACACTACAATATCACAGCAAACCAAGACAACTACAAAAGGACTGTGTTAGTGAGCTTTCTCTCACTGTGACAGAATACTTGAGATAACCAAATTAAATGGAAGAAAGGTGAATTTTGGCTCATGGTTTCAGAGATTTCAGACTATGGTCCCTTGGTCCCATTGCCTTTGGTGCATCCTGGCAGGGAGGATATGGTAGAGCAAAGCTCTCCACCTCATGGCAGCCATGAGGCAAAAGAGAAAAAGAGAGAGAAAGAGAGGAAGAGGCTAAGGACCCAATATCTCCTTAAGGTCACACTCTCATGATCTAACTTCCTCTCACTAGGCCCCACCTTCTAAATGTTCACCACCTAACAGTAGTCCCACAGACTAGAAACAAAGCCTTCAACACATTAGGTGCTAGGGGACATTCCAGATCCAAACTATAGCAGTGACTAACAGCGAGGGAGAGAATATACATTTTGGATACCCTTGGTAGAGGGATGATTCATGTCCAGGCAGGGTGGAACATGACAGCAGGTGATTTCATCACACTCCTCAGAAGAGTGCTCAATTTAAAATATGAATTATTTCTGAAATTTTCCATTTAATATTTTTGGACTTCGGTTGACCAAGGGTAATTGAAGTCACAGAAGCAAAACAAAGGATAAGGGGGAAGCATCACCAATCAAATGGCTGTGGTATTTTTACCTGGATAGAAATCATGGGTAGGCAAGAATCTCTTCAACTGTTGGCCTTTGGCAGCATCTGTGTCCCTGAGCATTGAGAGCAGAGAGCAGTGACAGCAGATAGGTGGAAGCAATAGCAGCAAGTGATGCCTTCTAGTCTTATATCTCTTATGTGGACCAAGGATGTCAAGATACTATAGCACTTCATGTGTTACAGCTCCTATGTAGTCCCAGAAGTCCAGAACTACTAAGCCTATAAGTGCTATAGCTCTTATGTAGACCAAAGAGATTAGGATTCTTCTGCCCTTGACAGCAGCTGGCATTTCAGCTTCCAAGCAGGCCGAAGTATCAAGATTCATCAGCCCTTGACAGCAGGTAGTGTTACAGTTCCTAGGCATAGAGTGTGTGAGATCTTTAGTCCTAAAGATTCAACAGCTATCTGGAACTCTCCCAGTGAACACAGCCTGCAGTTTCTCTTTTCTGGTTCATAACAGCACTCTCTCTTCTACCACACCTCTTCCTCCTGCTCTGGTTGCTCTTTTGAACTGTTCAGCTGTCTCTTAGTGCTAAGGCTGCTGTCACTGTTGCTGCTGTTAGAGAACCAGAAATCAGGGCCCTTCTGCTGCTGTTGCTTCTGCTTTCACTGCTACTGATTGCTGGGCTGGCAGTCTCAGGTCTTCTTCATCTATCACACAGCCAGTCACTTTGCTGCTTCTGTAGCTTGGCATTCTGGTTGCTCTGATGTTTCTACCACTGCTATTCCATTGCCTCTGCTGTCCCTCACCACTATTACCACTACTGTTCATCTATCTCCACTGCTTCTTTATCTGTGTTACCAGCTCAGCCCACACTACTAAAATTAGGCAAAAATATGATGTCAGAGAAGCCTTTTATTAGGCTTAATATTACAATACCAGCAGGCAACTCAGAAGGGTGTCTCCTGGATAACTCATTGTGTGAGCTGAACAGCATTCTTATATAGCCAGAGAAGAGGTGTTTGCACCAATCACAGCAAACCATGAACTACTATATACACTATTGTGTACAAAGCAGTGCCATAAACATCAGCAAACTTTAACTCTCCAGAATCCGGCTACAGTAATAAAACAAAGAATTGGCCTCTGAGTGGCCACCCCAATAGGCTGTAGTATGTGATTCCCAATTGCCTCCACATGTCCCTAGATGTCTAAGGATCAAGTTTATAAAGCAGGAGACCTATAGGCTGGGGAAGGCAGCATAAAACTCTCACTTCTTCAGAGTTGTGGATGAGGGGAAGCCTGAGTGCTGAGAGTCAAATAGTAAGCTACAGGAGAGGATGCACACATCACAAAATTGAAAGCACAGCCTAGAGTAGGTTCAGCAGCCAGAGGATTAGAAGGCAGACAGACATGATGGACAGACCCATGATGAGCTAGAACACTGAAGGAGTGTCCAGGATGAGTGCTGAACTCTGAGCAGTGGCTGAAGTAGATAAAGTGGACTTATTGTCTTCTGGGTGCCTATGAGTGAGCTGCTCTTGTTTCTTTATGAGCCCAGAGCTGTAGTGGACACAGAGCAAGAGCCCCATGCCTCCCTGTGGAAGAGCAGTTGAACAATTTAGGGTTTCTTTTCTTGCTATTTAGAGCAAATCAGAAGCAGCAAATTACAAATGAAAACCAAGAAGCTGACAACATTATCCATGACACTAGCAGCAGGGAGTGATGGCCAGCAACATGACATAAGAAAAGGAGAGCCCTCATTTAACGAAGGATGAGAAATCTCAGCACGACCCAGCCACTTCCTAGAGCCCTCAATCATATCACTGAATCCTGCTATGCTTTGGCTCTCTTGTCTGTTAAATATTAATGATAACATCTGCTCATGGGGTAAATGAGGATCTTAGGAAACATGGATCTAAAGAACAAGTTGGTAACTTGTAAATAGAAGGGGCCAAAAAATCATTGCTTCCTTTCTCTGCTCTCACAGACATTACACTGTCCAGTGAGAAATATAATGCAATTATACATTGCATTAAAATTATCATCCATGTAATTTTAATTTCCTACTAGCTACATTATTAAAAATAAAAGGAAACTGGTGAAATTCACTTTAATAATTGTGCTGGGGATATAACTCAGTGGTAGAACACTTGCCTAGCATGTGTGAGGCTCTGGGTTCAATTGCCAGGACTGCCTCCAAAAATATATGTATATATATATATATATATATATATATATATATATATATATAATATATATTTCTAATATTTCCCAAATGTTATCATTTAATATGCTGCCAATATAAAAAGTAATGAGATACTTTACTTTTTTTTCTATATTAAGCATTTGAAATCTTGTGTGTATTCTACACTTATGAAACATTGCACTCTGGGCATAGTGGTACATACCTATAATCCCAGCACTCAAGAGACTGAGGCAGGAGGAATTCAAGTTCAAGGCCAACCTGGGCAAGACTAGCAAAACCATGTCTAAATTAAATAAAATAAAATATGATAAAATTAAAATATCTCTGCCCTACCTAACCACATTTTGGATGGTAGTGAATGGCTTCCACATTGGACCATACAAATTTAAAGCAATGAATATCACCCTCTGGTGACCTAGGTTTAAATACACATTTTGGGGGAGTCTCTACTGAGTGAAAAAAGCATTCAGAAATCATTCATTATGAGAACACTGGGAGACAGACAGATCAGACACCAGTCCACTTCAGCAAATGACCCCAGTTTACCTTCATGAAATTTTAAGAATCTTTATTTGATTTGTTTTTGCTGTGTGGCCTTACACTTCAGTCAAAATGAAGTGCCATTCCCTGGTGACTTGGAGGATCTGGGAGAATGGGAAATGAAAGTTGGTGGAAATAATATGCTGAAAGGTCCAGAATAGAATGTTTTGGATCTCCCTCTCACCTGGGATATGCACAAGAAAAGCATGGAGGCCCCGGTGATTTGAGATAATTAGAGATCTGGAGACTGCCTCATACTTGGGGGGTCCCAGGGTTCCATTGATAATTCCACCAGAGAAACACAAGATGGATCCTGATGCCATTTCTTTAAGGGAGCGAGAATCTGTTCATGGCCAATACTCTGTAGTACCTGAGTCTTCTCCACTTGAAAAGATCTGGCCCACAGTGGGCACACCACAGGCTCTTGTTCTTTTCCTTCACTCAGGGAATATTTGGCTTCTACTCTATTGGTAGAGTACCACTCTGCAGTCTCTAAGGTCCCAAGTTTGATTCCCAGCACCACAAAAATGAGAGAAGGATATGGCAATCCACTCCCGAGGCAATCCCAAAACAATCAGCCATTGAAAACCCTGTAAGGGTCATTATGAGTCAGACACGACTCAAAGGCACCTGACAACAGCAACTCTGTGCTCCAAGTGAGGAGATCTTTACACTCTTACTGTGTGAGGCAATTTTCCATCACTATCACAAAATACTTGATATAATTACCTTATAAAGAGAAAGGGAATATCTTGGCTCACAGTTTTAGAGATTCCAACCTATGACTGGACAGACCCATTGTTGGGGCCTCTAGAGAGTTTGGCTGATGGCAATGGTGGGGAACATGTGATAGAGAAAACTGTTCACCTCATAGCCAAGAAGTAAAAAAAGAGGGAGAGGAAGGGCCAGGGTTCCATAACTCCCTTCAAGAGAGCTCCCCTGATAAACCTGAAGGCCTACCATAGCCCCAGCTCATAAAGGTCCACAGCCTCTCCTGTAACACCACACTGAGGACCAAGTCTTTATCACATGGCCTTTGCAGGACACTGAACATCCAAACCGTAATAATGACAAACCTGCTACTAGAAAAACAGACAAACCAAAACCATTGTCCAGGAGGGCAGGACCTTCTGAGGGATTGGTGGGCTGCCTCTCCTCTTGTGCACCTGAGATAACGCACTGCAGGTGCTTTGGTACAGGCCTGGGTGCAAGGTGACATTTTCCTCTTTATCCTCTCCCAAAGCACATCTATGGGACAGGCGCTGCTATTGGGAGAATAAAAACACTGTGTGCTTTGATTCTGGCCTTCCTGCATATTTTGCCAACACAGGTTAACAAGGCAAAGGGGGAAAAGAAAGGACGAAAAGACAGGCATATGGGGTTTGATGAAAGAAAAGCTGCAGATAAGCACATGAGTCACACACAGCTCTTTGAATGTCCCATCTGGGCTGCGGAGATAACACGACACTTCACCTTCTTGGACGGGAAAGAGATTTTACCACAGGACAAGTCAGCCCTAATTAAGAAGGAATTTTGGGTGAGTTATTTCTCTTATAGAAACAAAAAAGGAGAGAAGGACAGAGTGTGTCACCCAACCTCTCCTGCAGGCATGGCCACCTTCACTTTCCCATGGCTACTTCATCTCCTGAATGACCTTATCCAACTTGGTGGCCCCAAGTGCCAAGTCCAGTGGGGTGTGTCCAGTGGTGCCTCTCCAGCCTACAGCCCAGCCTGCCCACCCTTCTCATCCCAGACTGTTTCTCCCTCCTCCTAGCCACCCAGCAGCTCAGGCCAAAACTCTCAGAGACACCCTTGACCCCTCTCTCTCTTGCTCATCCTGTACCCAAACCATTAATCCATCCAGGAGGCTTAGATGATACACAGGATCTGACCACTCCTGTCCTATGCTGCCACCTTGACCCAGTCCTGGTGACATGGATGGCACTCCTGAAGGCCAGGCCACTCACCAGCACAAACAGCTGCTGATACTCAAACATCTTTTTCTTGTGTCTAACCACACTGGCAATCCCAGCGAGAGCCCTGGCTAAAGCTGAAGCTACTCAAGAGGACTCAAGGTCCCATGAAGCCCATGACCCTGTGGCTTCACTCCTGCCTCCAGAACATCCTGTACCTATAAAACCCATGCTCAGTGCCCACAGGAAGGAGCTCAGCCTCTGTACACAGCCCCTGCATCTAACAGAGCCCACTTTGAGTTCATTCTCAAGAAGGGTGGCCAGCCTCGGTACCCGTGTGTTGGGATTCTGGTGTATGGTTATTCCTCCCTCTTCACCTGAACTCCTAACCAAAAGGTAACAGAGTTTAACAGACCTTAAAGGAGGAAAATAGGATTACCCTTATTAATGTGGCCACTTGCCCAATAAATGCCAGAGTCCAAACCTCCTGGAAAAGTTGGAAGGGAGGGCCAGAAGAAACCTTTGCCGAAGGAGGGCCCTCTACAACCTCCCCAAATCTGAGCCCGTCCAAGTGTGGCACAGATGTGACCTGCTCCATCCCTCCATGGGCCCCCAGCCTTCATAGCACCCACACCTGCTGGAGACTGCTGTATGTTCCCTGGTTCAGACCTCAACAGATCTCACCCCTGAACACCAAACTCATGTCTGAGACCATACCCACCCTCTCTGCTGGGACATCTACACGGAAGCTCCAACATGAACGCTGGACTTGCAGGTCCTCCAGCTCCCCACTCGCAGGCCTCTCCACCCCTGGAAAGAGTATGTCCATTCACCTGGGTGGGGGGAGGGGGGGGAGGCCAAAATTCTCTGCTGCTCTTGCCCCTTCTCTTTCTTCATCCCTGCCATCTGACCTGGCAGTGAATTGTCTTGGCTCTTCTTTCAAAACATGTCTAGATTGCGGCCACCTCCCACCAGGTCAGCTCTGCCACAGTGCTCTCAGTCTGGCTGTCAGAATCTCTTCCGGATTCTGCAGAGGCCACTGGGCTGTGCTCCACCCCCCCACCACCCCGACCTTTGCCCTGTGATTAACTCTTCATGCAGCAGCTAGACAGAAACAAGAAGCAGAACAGGCTACATCTCCTCTCCACCCTCTAGTGCCTTCAACATAGATCTGGGATAAAACCTACCCTTCCCATCATGCCTAGCAAGGCCATTCACAACTCTCTGCACCCATCACCCAGTCTTCTCTTCCCTGCCACTTGGACCTTCTTGTTATGTCTAATGCATATCAGGTTCATCTCCCCTTAAGGGACTTTACTCGTGATAGTCGCTATTGTTGTTGTTAGGTGCCATGGAGTCGGTGTCCTACTCATAGTGACCCTACATGTAATAGGCAAAACAGTATTGTTAGTGTTTCTCTGCTCTTCATAGGGTTTTCAATGGCAGATTGGTTTTTCTGGTGGGGGAGTGGGCTGCTGGGTCATTCTCCCAAGCCTACAGCACCTAGTGTGCCCAGGCAGCCTCCCATCCAAGTACTAAGCAGGTCCAACTCTGCCTAGCTTAAGAGATCTGACAGGATCAGACTCCACAGTGGTACAGCTGAAGAGCTGATAGTCCCTAGCCAAGCAAAACTCCCTCTGTCCATTCACATGTGGCTTCCCCAGAGAGGATCCCCCAAGCATCCTACTGAAGATAGTGCCCAGGGCCACCCAGCCCTAGTGTGGTCACACTAGGCCCTTAGCCTGCCTTGTCTTTCCCCAGCTCATGATAAGGCCACCTCCTGACACAATAACATATTTTGCATGTTCTTTTGTCCACCTGGTGGCAGGTGAGCTCTGCAAGGACAGATTGTTTTCCTATCTATTCATTGCTGTACCTCCAACACCTAGGAAAATGCCTGGTGCACAGCAGGCGCTCAACAAATATCAATTGAATAGGTGAATGAGGCAGGTAGCTAGAAACACTGTATAACTTCCATATGATGAAAGTAAGCAAATGTGTCCATGCTCTCCCCAACCTTATCCTCCAAACGGATGGTCTCCTACACAATGGTCAAAAGCCTGGTGCATTCTACTGGCAATACACAACAATATCATGAGGTGAGTATCATAGGGATGACACCCCAGAAATAAGATGAGGGCATTAATCCATCAGCAAGAGACCCCAGCTTTCAGAGTAAGGGAACACGTCTGTTATAAATGAAGGACACATTGATCCCTCACCTTCTCACCTTTTGCTCCCTTTTTTTGATGTCAGCCATCATGAAATCTTGAAAATACAAAGCAGAATTGCTATTTCCTTTTGAAAGTTCTAACAGGAAAAGAGCTAGGCTGGGGTTTAGCTCAGTTGGTAGAGCACTCCCTGAAGTTGACCTGATGGCACCTAACAACAACAAATAAGAAAAGTCTCAAGCTGAAAAGATTGTCCCCCTGAACATCAGTACACAATAAGGCTTGTCTTCCTATTCTACAAAACTGTAAGTTTGAAACTCTTAGTCACAGAATCCATACATTAGGAAGGAAGTCATTCTTACTCATGAAGTCCAGCTTCCCCCATTTCACATATATGGAGCCTAAGGGATAAAGGCATGATTGCTCAACATTTTCTTGTGGGTCAGAAGTACAAGTGACCAATAACTCTACTTCCTGCCTTCCCCTCAAAGCACACTGGACTCCCAATGGCTTAACCTGTCCCCAAGTTTGTCCTGGGAAAGCTCCCTTACTCTAGATGTGAGATAGTGTGCAGATTCATCCTCTTGAGAGCATATCCTCTGCCACATTTATGCACAGATCCCATGTGTGCTATCCTGGAGAGAGACATCACAGTGCTTAAAAATACATGCTTCTCTAGGAGACCAATCTTCCATGACCTGGTAAAATTTATTTATCTTCCCTGCAAGATGCAGAACAGTAGGAATCATACAAACCTCTGATGTATATAAAAATATATGGACATAGATACTCTCTGTTTCATTAACTCTAAGATACACTTGTAGGCTTTCTATTTTTATAAAAAGGATCCCTCTTATCTGATAACCCAGGACCTCACACTCCTGTCCAGCCAGGTCAGTGGCAATGACTGTGTGAAGAACACCTATCAATGCTTCCCAATAAAACAAAGGAAGGGCTGGTGGTAACGCATCTTGGATTTTACAAAATATGATAAATCTTCTGGTACATGTATATAAATTTGTTCGGGAAAGAATGAAAGACACATTTGGAAGTAGTATCCTCCAGGGAGAGGAAGAGAAAATAGGAAATGAGGCTTTCACTTTCCATTTTCTTCTACTCTGCGTGGTTTGGCTTTTCCAACATGCAAGATGTACTCAGTAATAAATGGACCATTGGAGGCTTATTTCCTTCTTTGTAATTGTGTGGCTTTAAAAAGGCTCAATCAATCTTAGCTTTAAAAAAAAAAAAGAAGAAGAAGCCAAGTAGGTAATTAAGTATATCTTAATTCTGCATCTTTCTCTCTCTCAGCCTCTTTCCATTCAAGAAACCTGGAAATATTTCCAAAGATCACATAAGAGACAGAGGGTGCTGTGAGATACCAGGAGCTCTGGGCCAGAGATGGGAGACAGGAGTACATAGCACCCCCACTGACAAAGTTTCATAGAGATGATTATATTCATACATTGTCAATGGTTGCTAACTTCTGTACTACTATTTTGGAAAACTATTTGTCAAAATATAACTATTGACTATTCAGGCCTTTGACCCATAAGTGTCACTTTAATGATTTTATTGTGAAGAAATTTTCTAGGATACTTTTTAAAACTCCATGCATAAAAATGTTCACATAATCTCCTTTAATAGCAAAAATAATTGGTAATACCTCAAATTTACATCAGTAGTTAATAGTTAAGTAAAATATGACACATCTAGTTAATGGAAATGAATCCATAATGACATTATAGAAACTATTAAAAGACTAATAACTAGATTAAATTTTACAAAGCAAGATATAAATGGTACATATAATACACTTGGGCTGAAAAAACCATACACTTTTTAAAAACAGAAATATTTAAATATTGAAGAAATGGCCTAATAAGTTTAAACATGGAAAATATATGGAATGAGGAAATTAGACACCATAAATCTAACTTTTCTTCACTCATTCATGTGTTCAGCCACTGTGGCTTACTCACTGTCTTTGAGCTTCACACTGTCCAGTGATCTAAAGAAAACTTTCAGGCTGCTTCCCCTGACCAATCTTATGACCTCAGCATAAAGATAATTGATCTCCCTAAAGAGATTAACCAAACAAGGAAAGAGAAGAATGATTAAAAGATAACTAAAAAAAAAACCATAATCTAATTCAAAAAGCTAGAAAGAAAAAACAGGAAACTAAAACTGAAAGAAAGAGAAAGGAAGTATTAAGTATAAAAACTAGAAATAATATAAAGCTAGAAATCCAGAACAGCTGAATGAATAAAGGCAGCTCATTTGGTCACAAGACCAGTAATGTAGACAATCAACTCACAGTGGTCCCACAAATTAAGAAAGTTGGAAATTACCATGCTCATCATCACGTCAAGAAAAGAGCTGAAGAAATGGAAAATCAACAACTCTTTTTAGATCTATCAGAGGACTAAAGTCCCAGAACAAACCAGTGACCCCCAAAATTGAGGAGACAGACAAATGGTTCCAAGAAATCACAACTTCGTGGAATGGAAGATGAAAGGAAACACTGCCAGTGGACTCAGTCCTGGGGTACAAAAACTTGAATCGTAATTGACCAGTGGCTAGAGTTGTATATGGACCAAGTCCCACAGTCTAAAACTCCAGGGGGGCAAGTTTTAAAGGAACCTCCATACTTCTGTGAATTTGACCTCCAAGAGCTCTCCCAAGTTCTCCCAGAGAAGACTGGAGGAAAATCCACTTCTGCTTGTAGCAGAGGGTGGGGAAAATAGACAGCTTTGAAGCACGCACAGAGCTCTGTGTTGTTCTTAACATGAAGTGTGATCCAAAGATATGGTGAACATTTAAAGTTTTAAAAAATGATTACAGTAAAAGACACATGGCCATTAATCTTCCTCAAAATATTCCCCCTACCTTCAAAAACACATATCCCATCATTCTTGTCACTTTCTGAAGCAGTTCTGGAAGTCCTCTTTCATGAATGCTGAATCAATTCAAAACATTTCTTTACCTATCATGATCATTTTGACTTTGGGGAAGAGCCAGAAGTCACAAGGTGCCCAATCCAGTGAGTTTTTATTTGACAGAAATTGTCATGCCAAAAGCAATGTATGCCACAAAGCATTGTCATGATGGAGGATAAAACTAAAAACACTGATATAATACTAAGAATGAGAAGGAGTTTACGAGAGGCAGGAAATGGTTTGGGGTTTTTTTGTTGTTTTTCTTTGTTTGTTTTGCTCATTATAAGAAAATACTATCTACCACTCTGTGAGGACTGGGGTTTAGCTCAGTTGGTGGAGTGCTGCTCCATATTCTCTGAGAACCCAGGTTTGATTCCCAGCACCGCAAAAATGGGAGAAGGACATGGCAATCCACTCCCAAAGCAATCTCGAAACAACCAGCCATTGAAAACCCTATGAGGGTTGCTATGAGTGGGACCCAAATCAACAGCACCTAACAACAACAACAAATATATGAGAGTAAATTTTCAAGTATCAAAGAAATGATTAATTTTCCAAGACACAATTTTCCAGAACTGATGAAATAAGAACATTTGAATGGAGCAAAGGAAGATTGTGGAGAAATGAGCCTTCTCATGTGCTCCTGTGAGAAATAGCCCGGCATCACTCTTCTGGAATTCAGTTTGGAGGTCTATGTCAAATATCTCCAAAATATGCAAGCATGTTCACCTATAAATTACTCATATACAAATGTATTCTAACAAAACAATAAGTAAGTACAAAGGTATATTCTTTCATAACCAAAAATATTTATCAGAGTACTATGCGTTATATTAAAAAGGGACCAATAAACATATCTAACAATAACAATTTTGATGAACAAAGTTATACACAGATGTATGATGGGCTATTATCCAATCATTTTAAATGAGTTTGTGCATATTTCTTGGTCCTCAAAGATGTTCATGATACATTAACAAGAGACAAAAAGCAAGTTGTTGCCAAATGAGATAAAGTAACCCCATTTTTTACTTATTTAAAGAGGAAAGTGCTTTGAAAGACTAAATACCAAATTACTAATAGTACTTAGCTCTGGGGATTTCTTCATTTTCTTCTTTATATATTTTCTTTATAAGTTTCCATGTTTATTAAAATAAGTGTTAAATGTACACACAGAAAATTTGATTCATAAAACTACTAAAATATGGCCATTGTTTCAGATGCTAAAAATATGGACTAATGTTTTTTGAATTTTAGCTCAATTGATACATAACTGTATATATTTATGGAGTACAGTGTGATGCTTTAGTCCATGTTTACACATAATGATCACACAGAGCAATTAACATATCTACCAGCTGAAACATTAGTCATTTCTTTGTAGTAAGAACATACAAATTTCTCTCTTCTAGCTATTTTGAAATACACATTATTGTTAACTACAGTCACCCTACCATGCAATAAAACACCTCATTTTTAAACATTAGCAGCGTAGAAGAGCATTAAGTACAAGTCAATTTCTTTAGTAATTGAAAAATAAGAAAACTTATAAATGATAAGTGCTCCAAGTCATAATGTCACCTCCGCTGCCAGCAGTGTGAATGTGGCTATTGCAAGTCTTACTTTCCCGTCTCTAAAATGGAGAAGACCATCTCAAGGCCGGCTCTAATGACCACAGTGATGCTGTATTTTTCAAGGCACCAGCTCAGTCATCCAGGGAATATCTACTGCTGTTGCAAGCTTGGTATACAGTCCATTTAGAAACAGATTTTGGAGACAAAAAAAAAAAAAAGCCTCAGTAATGTTCATTTGTTTCATTACAACAATTTAATAGGAACAATCATCCAAAAAATGGAAAATGTCAAGTGGGCTATTAAAGCCCTCCAGCAGGAACGGGTGCATCTAGGCACAAATATTAAATGAGAAGAATCTCAAGAAAAGAATACAGTGGCATCTGCTTCATGCAGGAGGCTAGAGGTTCACAGCCACAGAGCCCAGTTTCCAAGGTAGTCGCATGCGGAGGAGGAGCCTAAGCTGGTTCTCCTCCAATGGCGAACTGTACACCTTTGCAGCTGTTTAGAGCCGCTGGGCACTGGATGGGGGTGTGCAGATCTGGACCGGGAGCTGTGCTAGGGGCTGGAGATTCAGAAGTAAATGGCTCCCCACCCCCTGGTGTCAAAGATCGCACAAATCCATACAGAGAAAGGAAAGCAAAAAGCAAATGGCAATAGGATAGAGGATCACACCGTGAAGGTGTGGCAGCCCTTTGCTGCCCTGAGAATTCTGGCATAGCAGCCTAAAGCCCAGCTTGTGCACGAGCACCAGCCGATGCAGGTAGGGCAGCAAGGAGAACAATGGCAATGGGCCCTGAGAACCCACATGCTGTGCCAGGAGTCCTCCGTGTTCAGCTCTGCAAGCGCGGGGTGGGGGCCAGGGCAGGTGCTGAAGGTGGGCAGGGCCAAGGCCAGCCGTGATCCATGGAAGCCACATTGTTACATACACCACGTAAACCACCCTGATACAGGTTTAAGTTTCATTCTGGCCTCGGGAATCAGCTCCTCCCACAGTTGGAACCCTAGAGACCCAGAAAAAATATTCCAGAGGCCTCCCCTCCCCACCACATGCCCAATGCAACCCACTCAGTGTGGCCTGTTTACCACATGCACAATGGTATTCCCACAGGCCACATTTGAGACCAGGTATTATGATAAGAAAATCACTGCAAGAGCAAAGAAGACATTGCCCTGGGCGGACACCTCCTGCCTTGCCCTTGGCCTTGCACCTTCTTGGCAGCAGAGAAATGCAGAAGAGCAAAAACACCGGTCTTTATGTTTCCAATTCTCCACAGTTTTAATTTGCAACTTGTTTCAAGGTCTCTGCTTCTATTTAAATTAAATCTTTGCAAATAAGAATAATTAATAATAATAATAATAATAATAATAACAGTAACAATAATTACCTGGTAATTTTCTAGTGGAAGAAAACAAACCACATTCACCCTGTGTTTTAGTGAAGTTTTCTGACTCCACAGTCCAGGGCTGGGGTGGCCCCTGCCCTGGTGCTCAGGGTCAAGGGCAAGGCTGACTCAGTGAATAGTAGGCATTAGCCTGAATGGGAAATCCCTCAGAAAGAGAGAGGGGACAGGATAGGACAGGTGAGGGGAGGAGCAGGTGCCACCAACAAGGCTCAGGCAGAACCACAGGGGAGGGAAGTTGTCCATTTTTCAATCACAACCAAATGGTGTGTTCTTTCCCTGAGCATGTTAGCAATACTCATTCCCATCCAGAAGGGTAGGCCTGGTCTCAGCGCACAAGACCCAGCTTCAGAATGCCACAAAGAAAGCAAATGGACCCGAAGCATGGATTCCCCTCCAGCCACTAACCTGCTTTGATGTGTGATTCCACAAGATACAGAGGCCTGCAGGTGAGCCAGGGGCACCCCAACAAAGGTTTTGCTGATCCATATCAGCAAGGAGACAGAGCTAGAGGCTTTAGTGAAGAATCATGCTCAGTCTCAGGGTTTCTCTAAGTCTCTGTCCTATTTCTCTCAATAAGGGACACTAGTAATGTTTTCCTTTGCTGATTAAAAGAAGAACCAATGATATACCTAGCAATGTCCTTTCCCCTGCACCCTGCCTTCACAAAGATGATGCCTGGAGCTGCAGCAGCCTTTTTGTGGCCATGAAAGAAAGTCCAAAACAATCATATTTCATTCTGACCTATCTGAACCACTGAATCAAAGCTAGCAGGCAACTGACTCCTTATCTTTATTATATGAGAAAAATATATCCTATTGATTTAAACCATACTGAGTCATTTTCTGGACCTCAGTAGAATTCAAGGATAGTTGGGGGAGGTTGTTAAACTACTCAATATGACCCTGTTGGACATCACTTAGCACAGTACTTAGAAAATAGGAAGAGCTCAACATTATTAGTCCTGCCTCTTAAGAGTTGTTGTTGTTGTTGTTAGGTGCCCTC
>VMDO01012166.1:0-63434 GCA_007922755.1 Pedetes capensis | reverse complement strand
CCAGGTCCTTCTCCCAAGCCTACAGCTTCTGGTGTTCCCAGGTGGTCTCCCATCCAGGTACTAACCAGGCCCGACCCTGCTTAGCCTCCGAGATCTGAGGGGATCGGATGCCACAGGGCTACGGCTGCAGGCAACATTTGTATAGTGTATACTAAATGCCTCACATATAATAAGTGCTCAACAAATATAGTTGTTGGTTTTAGTATTTATCATTATTATGTCTCTCCTGCACCCCTAGGTTGACTTGTGGACCCCCTCTTCTGGGTTCCCAGGGAACCCAGTATAAAACATCACATTTGTACATCACATTTGTCATTTATACTGAATCTACCACTTTCTGTGTCTCCTCTTCTAAATTATCAGCTCTTCAGCAACATAGAGAGGGTCTCATTTATTTTTTCAGTCCCCACCACCTGACACTTCCTTTGGCACATGGTAGGTATATAGTGAACTGTTTTCTGATTAGGACAAAAAAAAATAATTCAAAACTCAAGTCTGAGTAAGATCAAACATTCTTCTATAATTTTCCCAGAATGGCAGGCAATTCCTACTAGATATATTCTTTCTCTGAAATCCTAAGTAGAGTGGTTAGAGTGGACAATTCCATCAGATGAGTTCAATTACCGAGGAAGCAGAAAAAACCAAGCTGGGCATCCAGTTTGTGTGAAGATGTGGGCTGTGTACAAACACACTGCAGTATAGCTTCCCATACTCTATACACTGAGCCAGAACTAGCTATATCAAAATATTAAGGCCTACATATTTATATGCATTAGTTTACCCAGCTCTATTATCCCCATTTTATAGATTAGGAAATTGTAGCTCAGATTTTTTAGTGTACTATTCAAGGTGACTCAGCTGGAGGCTCCTAGGTTCAGGATTCCAACTCACTTTCTGATCCTAAAACCTATGTATTCCTCTCTGTACATCTTGTAAAAATATGAGATAAGATAAAGTAACAGATTCTCTGTGTCCCATGCATAATCCAATCAAAATATGAATCACTTAAAATTAGGTGTTTTACTTTTGCCTTTTCCTAATGCCTAAATCAGGTGAATACACTCAACTGAAACTTTTCTGACTGGGAAATATACATTTTAAGCCTTCTCAAACAAAATGGACTCCCCAAAGGGCATTGATTTTACAAAGGACAATGTGTTCTACTCCTTCACGGATAATTTAAGTCCCTTCTTCTAGTAAGTAGCTACTATCAGGAATGAAGATAATCAGCAGACATTATTACTCAGTTTGTGAGTTAATCCTTTTAGAACTTGAATAATCTGACTTTCTACAGTAAATTAATTGCCAAATCTCTGCTCTAAGATATACAATCTATCTGTCACCAATCTATCCATACACATCATAAGGATAGATAGAATTAAGAACTCATGACAAAATCAGGAGAAAATTTTTTTTTTTTTTTTGCAGTACTGGGGATTGAACCCAGGACCTCGTGCCTGCATGCTCTGCAAGTGCTGGACCACTGAGCTGCACCTTTAGCCCAGTTTTTTTTTTCTTTTACTTTTTGAGATAGGGTCTCGCTAAGTTACGCAGACTGCCTCTGGTCTCGAACCTGCGATCCTCCTGCCTCCACCTCCAGAGCCGCTGGGATTACAGGTGTGCGCCACCACGCCCAGCAGGAGAAAATGTTTTTATAGTTCAATAAAAAAATGGAAATACACTTTAAATATGAACCTACCTGAGATATCCCATATCACATTTAGTTTATGTGATGTTTCAAATCAAGAAGAAATCTGGAAAGATCAGTTATATCTACTTATCTGGTGATCTGTACATTCAATAATCAGTTGCTTGGTCTATAATGGTGTCTCAGGTCCACAGGTTTAGCTTAGTTGGTAGAGTGCTGCTCTGTGTTCTCTGAGGTCTTGGGTCTGATCTCCAGCACCCCAAATTGGGAGAAGGACCTGGCAGCCCACTCTCAAAACAAATGTAAAGCAGTCAGCCATTGAAAACCCTACAAACATCAGAGAAGCACTTACATAATGCTTAGAATGGCACAATGTCAGGTAGTGTTTCCTTCTGTTGTACATAGGGTCTCTATGAGTCGGACTGACTCCATGGAACCTGGTGTCTAACAACAACCACAACAAATGTCCATAGTTGGGGCCAATGTATTGAGGTTTGATAAGTATTTAATTGTTAAATTCATACCTGGAATGTTGTGGTTTTGGTGGAGAAAATCCAGTTTGGAAACCTAAAATATTTGGTTTTGTTGCCTACACTCATCACATGGAAAACTGCCAGATTCTGCTTTCTTCTTGCACTGTGCAGAGCACAGAATCATTGTACTGGAAGGATGGAGTTTTTGAGGTCACCAGCATTCTCCTTTCATATTCCTATCTTCCAGGATTGAATCTATATACACTGTATTTTATGTATGTATGTATTTACTTATTTATTCATGGTAATGGGAGGAGATTTGGAAGAGCTCTACCACTGAGCCACACCCCCAGCCCATTTCTTACTTTTTATTTTGAGACAAAGTCTAGCTAACCTACACATGCTGTCTCTGGCCTGGAACTTATAATCCTCCTGCCTCCATCTTCTGAGTACGTGGGATTACAGGTGTGTACTACCACATGTGTACACTGTATTACTGCATTTCACCTAAGTTGACTTTCTTTTCTGGGTGTGTACTATTTTTAAACATCCCATTCATATGCAGAAAAGCATATGCCCTGAACAAGAAATGCCTACCATTACTTATTTGCATACACAGTGAAGATTTTCAAGAATGAACTGTTCAAAATCTCTGTAGTTACCTTCCACCAGGGAAGAAAAAGAGCACCTTCATTATAAAGAAAAAAAACACTACTTTACAGTATTTTGTAATCAGATGGCCCTCCTATAGATGTTTCTTATTATTCTTTTATAAGTGTAGAAATGAAATTGATCACAGTTGCAACATTTGTGATAACAAAAACTTCAGCTCTCGACTGAATTTTTGAAAATTAAGGAAAAAAAAAAACCTTTTAATATTCCCGCACACTACTAAGATCTGTCCTTATGCAACACCACCTGATTATTTTCACGCAGGAGTAACACATTTGCTAGATTTGTCTTCAGATACCAGGCTTGAGTTGATGAGTGGGTTACCTGGCAATCTTGGCTACAGATGACCTGAAAATAGTGGCTTACAGAGATGAGAGAAAACGAAGATTTGTAGTTATGGCAGCCCATTTCAAGGGTAGTTTGAAGAAATCAGGGCAAAATTATTTTTCTCAAGTGGTGTTTTTACTTCCTTTTAGCAAAAAAAAAAAATCCCCCCAAACAGGGAAAACATTACTCCTGCTCTTTATTATATTAATCTATCATTTTTTAGAATGGCAGGGCAGGTTTGTAGTGAATAGATTTCCCCTTTCAGAGCTCGAGCTATGAAGCTTAGCTTGATTCCACTTTTTTTTGTGTGTTTTGCCTGTTAACCTAAGGGAAAGCACTTAGAATTTAGGAATGCTTGTAAATTCAAATAGGGAGAGAAGGAAAGCAAGCAACCCGGCTGCAGGAGACTGTGGCTGAGAATTAAGCGAGGTTCCTTCAGCTCATCCCTCAAGCCTCCTCTCTCACATTCTCAAAGTGTCCCCCATCCCCCTTGTGCCTGGTGCAGGAGAGGCTGTGATGCGGTCTAAGGACAAGCAACAGGAGTCACGCCCGTCTCGCCGCTTCCTCCCCGACCCACACTATCTGCAGGTGGGTTGGAGGGCGCAGGTGAAAGCTGCAGCCCCGGAAGCAAGGAGAACCACCACGGTGACAGAAAAACGTGCTCAGGAGTTCATTCACCGAAAGCGCAGAGCAGCATTGGGTGCCTGTCAACCGGGAGGTAGCGCTGCACTTGAAGGGCTGGGCTTTATTTTTTGCATCTTCATTCCTTCCAAGCTGTCTCCGGGAAGGGCTACTTTCGTCCATACGCCCCTTCCCTGCTGGGGTCCCGACCCTTGGCTCACAGGACCTGGGCTTCGCACCCCTCTCCTGGCGGGTGCTGGCTCCATGCCAGGCGGTGCACTCACCTGGCCTGACCCTCGCCTCCAGAGAGCGGCCAGGCCGCTGTCTGACCCCCCACTGGGGGGCCACACCTGCCTCCAGAACCCAGTTTGAAGATGGAAACTTGATCCATGAGACCTGAGCTTCTAAGCTCAGTCATCCGGCAGGAACCCCGGCAACCCGCGGGAAAGGCGACCCTCGGGCGAGCGTCCTCGCTCCACGTCCCGCGCGGGAAGGACGGGGCGCCGCGCCCGGAAACACCCGCGCCCGACCCTCGGCGCGTCGGCGGCCCGCGCCCCTTACCTCGAAAAGCTGGGGGATCTCCCTCCGGGCCAGGTACTCCTTGGCATCGTTGGTGTTCATGGCTGAGCGGCGCGTGCCGAGGGGCGCAGGCGGGAGGCTCCTGGCTGGGCGCCGCGCCGGGGCTGCCCTGGCTCCGAGGCGCTGACCAGCTCGCGCTCGCGCCGGGCCGGGTCCTCTTCCGCCCCTCCGCGCTCCCGCCGGCCCCGCTTCCGCGCTGGTCCCTGCACCCGAGCCGCGGCTTCCCGGGCTCCCAGGCAGCGCGACTGCGTGGAGAGGGCGGAGGGAGCGGAGGAGGACTCGCGGCGGACGCCCGGCTACAGCCAGCCCCGCGCCCGCTCCGAGCGCCTAGCTCCGCGCCTCCCCAGCCAGGTCTGCAGCGGCGGCCAGTCACGCTGCGCGGGCGGGCGCAGGCTGCGGGGGTGGGGATAGGCGCGCGGGAGGCTTGCGGTTGCACCCCTCGGTGCTGCGCCCGCGCCAGTGCCTAGCTTTACAGCGCGCGCCTCCGCGGGGACGAAGCCACCCCAGGACCCGGTGGCTAAGGGAACAGGATGGTGGCTCTTGGAACCTAAGGGTTTTTTCGCTTCCCCAGACCTTAGGTGCACATGGACACCCACAGACACTCTCACCCGTGACACTGGAGTCCCCGAGGAGCTCCTGTGGGTATGGGGGAAACTTCATGGTCACAGAATGTATCATTTATTCATCAAGGTATTGGTCTTTCCATGACAAGGAGCTGGGGGCAAGGAGAAAAGAAGATTCCTGGGTCAGAATCCACCCCCTTAAGATAATTTTTATATTTTGAGTATCTGTTCCTCATGAGTTTCCCCAGCTGGTTTCGGTTTTTTCCCCGTGCCATTGTCACAAATTCTTAAACATTTCAGTATAAGGCCTAGTGCAAGCCTGAAATCTTCATTAATAGGATTAGTAAGTAGTCAAATATTTCCACCCAGAAGAATGGGAAAGTGCAAAAGAGAAGATGCTGTGGTGGGCATCTTGAGTCTGCTTAAATAGGAAAGTAGGTGAGGTAGATGGGCATCAGTTAGAATTGAGGAGTGTGCAATCAGTGGCCTGTGGGTCATCTGGTACCCCCTCTCCGAGGGAGGGAAGACGAGTGGGTGCCTGAGCCTTACTGGATAATGGATCTTCTTCCTGCTGCAGACAGTTGTTAAGGTCTACTACCCATGCTTCTCCTGGCTCCTAAGGGTGACTCATTCCCCCATTAAAGTGTCTTTTCTTAGCCTGTTTGAGAGATGGTCCATGCCCCCTAGGAAAATGATCTGTGTGCAAGGCCTGACAGATGGGAGGGTGTGTGAAGAAAAAGAACACTCGTTTAGGTACTGGCATCTGAGGTCTGATGGAAAGCAACACAGCAGCTGCTTTTAAAAATTTCGTGTCCAAACGTCTGTTTCAAGTTTATCGTTGCAAACCTTTACTTGATTCTATTTCTTTTCATACAAACAACTGCTACTCAAACTTGACTGTGGCTGCAACTTTGTTTTATCTGAGGGAGAGAATTGGGTTTTGTAAAGTAAATGGTTTTGTGGACACTTGTGAAGCCATGTTTCATAACCATATGTCACACACTATCCTTAAATGAGGCAGGTATTTCAATTCCAGGGAAATTGTTGGCGGTCCTTAGAATAGCCCACATCACTAACAGTCCCAGCTCCCATTTCTTTACCTTATTTAAGAGTAAGCTATGAAACCGAGCATGGTGACACATGCTTGTAATCCTAGCACTCAGGAGGCTGAGGCAGGAGGATCTCTGCAAGTTGCAGACCAGCCTGGTCTACATGTCTACATAGTGAGTTCCTGGCCAGCCTAGGCTATATTTAAAAAAAAAAAAAAAAAAAAAAAAAAAAGGAGGCAAAGGAAGTGAAAGAAGTCTCTATATACCCATACTTGAAAAGCCCTAGGATTGGTGGCATAAAGGCTTACTTTACAAGTAGGTACAGTGGAGGTGAAGCACATAGGACTGAAGAGACTACTTTCTACAGGACTTTTCAAGATCATCCTTTCCAGATAAGAATTTGGCAGAAAGCAGTCCTCCTCTCTTGCTTCCTGGTACTGGTCTTTTTAAATGGATACATGAGTCCAAATGTCCTTTAGTAAAGCTGGAGAAGTAATGGCAACTTGCTTGTAAAAAAGAGAGTGCATAAGAAAGACTACATTGCACTAAAAACTGTAGATGGTACTTTAAAAATGTAGCAAATGGAGACAAAGCAAGTTTTAATATACGTTAAGGACTAACAGTCACTGTGTTTTGGTATGGTCCAGGGTGGAGAGAGATGTATGAAAGCGGTAAGATATTAATAATTACTTTTGCAAAGGGACTGTGTCCTCATAGGGAAGAGCTATGTGCAGGATGTACAGTGCCTAAAAGCCACGCTGATGGTTTGGAAGAAAGGAAAGAGAAGGGAAAAGGAACACTAAGTACATCCTTGCCGTGAGAAAGCTGGCCCATCGTTCCCTGTGGTGAAATTCTAAGGGTGGGTATAGAGAGGGCTCATGGCCCTTTACACTCCATCTATTTGGGGATGTATTCCTACAAGCTCTGTTGAAATAATTACCCCATGTCTGCTGTGTTTCTTAAAAAACTAACCCTACACTGCATTCGGATAAAATCTAAGTGGGTTGAGACCAAATAAGGTTATAAGCTTTGTTACATCCTTACATTTATTACAAATAGAATTGTCTCCATCCTCATCAAAGCTCAAACTTTTTGTGGCACAATTTTTGAGACTCGTTAAAGTTTTGAAATGTAATGATCTTGGTCACTTGGGAGGAACTAATTAAAATGTCTCTTCTGATCACATTTTGGGAGACTATGCTAGGTTCTGAAATATGGCAGCAACTCAGACAGGCATCCCTGCTCCTGTCAAGGTGCTTACAGTCTACTGGAGAGTGGGTATAAGAAGTGCAGATGGATAGTAAGGAAATAAAAATGTGTAAACAACACCTGGTAGTGTTAAACAAAGGGCAGCTAAGTGATAAAAATGTAAGAAAAAAGACATAAGCAAAAACATCAGATAGTGGTAAGTGTGACAATAAAAATCAGAGTTAATGCTGATGATTTGAAGCAATGGGACAGAAGGTCCAGGTCTGTTCTGTGGAAGTGGCAGAGGACATGAGTCTGGGGATAACCACTGGGATGATGACAAAGACATCCAAAGGCCAGGTATCCTTGAGGAGGAGGCTTTGGGAGAGACTGTTTTCCTGAGTCATTCCTAAGGAGCCTCACTGCTGACACACAGTCAATCCTGCTCTTCCCTATTGTTGAGGAAGGGCCACACCTACTCTACTGTATTCTTCACCTGTCTGTGAGTAAAGGCCATTTGCCCCACCCACACCAAGAAGGTTTGCGGGCTCTGTACCCAGGATAACATTCCTGAAACCCTGGAGACAGACGTGGAGCCGAAGCTCATACCCTCATCCACTCCTAACAGATATTTATGTTATCTATAATCTAACTGGGGCCAATTTAAGAGTTGAAGATTTTAGCAATAAAATACAAAGTATTTCTCATGTTGCAGTTCCTTGTCCCAGGATGGGAGCCTAATGGGATCAACCACAGGCACTGGTCTGATTGATATTAATGGTGGGATGACAAGTTTGGCCATAACATAGGACCGAAATTTATTGAATATTTGTTATGAGTCTTGGATTATGCTAAGCACTTTACACAAAGCTTATAGTATTATGTATATGTTGCATTTTATTTTTAAAACAACCTATGACATGTGTATTGTTCCCATAATGTAAATGAAGTAACTGAGATTCAGAGAGCCCAATTTCAAGGTTATACTAATAGTAAGCATCAGTTCACCTGCAAAACTGTACTGTTTCATCCCTGTGTATCATCTTCCCTTAGACCACCAGCATCATAATACCTTCAAGTTTACAAAGGCCTGCAATGACTTTTTCTTTGGAACTATCACTGTTTTCTTTTTTTAAAATTAAACTATTTTTATTGGTATGTATTAATCATACAGAGGGCTTTGCTATGACATTTCCATACTGCTTATAATGCACTTTCATCATTCTAAGAATTCCTCTGTCCTTCCTTCCCAATTTCCTTCTTTTATTTTTGTTTTTCAGCAGATGTTATTGTCGTAATGGGGAGGGGGAGAATGTGTTACTTAAAACACAAGCAACATAACCAAATGTGTAGTAACAAATTTATCTCAGTGGATTTTCCAAATTTTCAAAGTCCTTTTCTGCTTGAAAATTCTTTCTTGGTTTGAGGTAGTTATAGGCAATACATCATCTCTAATTATTGAACTTTTAAGTGCTGAATTTCTCTCATGTAGCACAGAAAATAATATCTGTCTCCTAATTATTCTATTTCCTCCCCTAATTCATAACCCACTAGACCATTTATGTCTGGGGGAAATTGGAAATATCTTCCTTGCCTAGAAAAAATACTAAATATGTAAGACCTTACTTTCGCATGTTCGTACCTAATGTCTTAATAAGAATGCACCTAGTTTACAAGTATTCTTTTTAATAAGTCTTTTTGATGCTTTTTCTTTTTTTGGTAAATACAGAATGTACACACTAGTCTGTGAAATCTGGAGTAAATGTAGGCTGGAGTAACTGTATTTAACACAATTCTTTGGTCAAAGAGAAAATTCTCTTATTTTTTTTTCTCCTACACAGGCCAGAGGGCTGGGATTTAGCTCAGTTGGTAGAGCACCGCTCTGCAGTCTCTGAGGTCCTGAGTTCAATTCCCAGTGCCACAAAAATGGGAGAAGGATGTGGCAACCCACTCTCAAGGCAATCCTGAAAAACAATCAGCCATTGAAAACCCTATAAGGGTTGCTATGATTCGGACAGGACTCGACGGCACCTAACAACAACAACACAGGCCAGACACTTAGCTTGCCCAAACACTTAGATTCTGGATTACTAGGAATTCTTAGGTTAGAAGTGGAGATTGAAAGTTCTCATAGTGTCTGAAAGAATTAGAAAACTTTCTAAGTTAAATAATTTCTATGCAGTACACACATACACAAAATAGCTATGATTTAGGGCCTGGGGATGTAGCTCAATGGTAAGACATTTGTCTAACATGAACGAGGCTTTTGGTTCCATTCCCAGCACTGAAGAAAATAGCTGTGACTTGGAAAAGACCTACATTATGTATCTCTTCAATAATTAGTGTATTAATTGATCAAACATTTATGAAATAACCCTCTACATTCCTGACCTATGCTTGGACCTGGGCATACAAAGAACAAGACTCAAGGGGGTCAGTTTGGTGGGAGATAAGGACTTGTAATTGTTAGGTGCCATTGAGTCAGGTCCGACTCATAGTGACTTATGTACAGCAGATCGAAACACTTCCCAATTCTGTGCCAGGGAAACAATCTTAGTTGTGTTTAAGCCCGTTGTTGCAGATTCTGTGTCAGTCCATCTGGTGGAGGGTTTACCTTTTTTTCATTGACCTGCCACTCTCCCAAACTCTATGTCCTTCTCCAGGGATTGATTTCTCCTGACTACCAGTCTAAAAAAGTAAGAAGTCTAGCCATCCTTCCTTCCAAGGAGCACTCTGGTTGCACCACTTCTAGGACAGACCTGTTGGTTCTTTTGGCAGTCCGTGGTATATTCAATATTTGTCTCCAGTACCATAATTCAAAAGCATCAATTCTTCTTCTATCTCCCTTGCTCAGTGTCCAGCTTTCACAACCATATGTGACTGAAAATACCAAGGCATGGGTCAGGTGCACCTTCATCTTCAATGTGACATCTTTACTTTTCAATACTTTAAAGAGATCTTTTGCCAAAGCTTCTCTCAAAGCAATGTATCTCTTGATTTCTTGCCTGCTGTTTCCATGGGTATTGACTGTAGAACCAAGTAAAGCAAAATCTTGGACAACCTCAATCTTTTCTCCATTTATTGTGAAGTTGCATACTGACCCAGTTGTAAGGATTTTTGTTTTGTTGATAGTGAGTCACAATCCATACTGAAGGCTATGTTCTTTGATCTTCATCAGTAAATGTTTTAAATCTTTTCACTTTCAATAAGCAGAGTTGTGTCATCTGCATAATGCAGGTTGTTAAGGAGTCTTCCTCCAATCCTGATGCTGCCTTCTTCTTCATAAAGTTCATCTTCTTGGATTATTTGCTCAGCATAGATATTGAAGTGATATGGTAAAAGGATACAGCCCTGACACACACCTTTCTCCACTTTAAATCAAACAGTGTTTCCTTGTTCTATTTTAATTACTGCCTCCTGGTCCATGTACAGATTCCTCATGATTACAATTAAGTGCTCTAGCATTCCCATTATTCACAGTGTTATCCATAATTAGTTATGATCCACACATTCAAATGTGTTTGCATAGTCAATAAAACATAGACAGACATCTTTCTGATATTCTCTGCTTTCAGCTAATATCCACCTGACATTAGCAATGATATCCCTGGTATCCTGCCCTCTTCTGAATCCAGCTTGATTTTCCAGCAGTTCCCTGTCTATATACTGTTGCAGTTGCTTTTGAATGATCTTTAGTAAAATTTTGCTTGCATGTGACATTAATGATATTGTTCAATGGTTTCCACATTCAATTGGATTCCCTTTCATGGGAATAGGCACAAATATGGATGTCTTCCAGCTGGTTGGCCAGGTAGCTGTTTTCCAAATCTTTTTGCATACACATATTAGCACCTCCAGTGTAAATGTTTTTTCTTTCTTTCTTTCTTTCTTTCTTTCTTTCTTTCTTTCTTTCTTTTCCCTGTACTTGGGGGTTGAATTCAGAGCCTCATGCTTATATGCTTTGCAAGCACTGAGCTATACCCCCATCCCATGTTTCTACTTTTTATTTTGAGACAGGGTCTTGCTAAATTACACAGACTGCCTCTGGTGTTGAACTTGTGATCCTCCTGCCTCCACCTCCCCAGTTGCTGGGGTTATAGTCCGGAGCTACCGTGTGCTGGCTTGTCATATTTCAATAGTATGATAGAAGTAGCTATGTGAGAGAGTATCGTTAAAGCAGGAACACAAAGGTACATGAATCACATAAACGTGTATAATTTTAAAAGCACTTAACAGAAAGTTTGGAAAATAGTTTCTTTCAACTTTTCTCCACCACTCTCAGAAAATTATTTGTATTTTCAATGCTTTTCCTTCCAGCTTTCCTTCAATGTATAGTTTTTCATAAACATTGTAATAACTGCAATGATACGCATTTCCATGATCTATATAGCTGTCTTTTAAAATGGCTTTGTAAGAGTTCATTGAGAAGCTTTGACATAAACAATGTAACCATTTTCTCCTAGGTTTGCAGATTTTGGTTGCTTCTATTACTATGCTACTATAAACAATTCTAGTATAAACTGTGCATATTTTTTCACACATGTTTAATTATTCTTTGGAATAAAATTCTGAAAGTAGGAGCACTAGATAAAATGGGGAATGTAGTTTGTGTTTCTTAATTTAAGTTTCCAGAAAGATCTAATTTGTTTATATTATCTTAAGCCCTATTTTGAGTGGATTGAGAATTCCAGCTTTACCATTCTCTTTCTAATAAGGAATTATATTTTTATTCTCAACTTTAACTTAATAGATAAAAATTACACATTAAGATAATTCCATTGTAACTTTTTTCCCATCTTTATTGCTAAGTCCTACTTTCTGTCATTCACCTTTTAATCTGGGTTCTTTTTTCATAATTCCTTTTTCCTCCATTATCTATTCTTTCTCTGTTCTCCCATGATCGTGTTTTTTATTATGACTGTATTATAGTGTTTATTCCCTTCTGCCTTATAGAACAGTTGTTTCCCAAACTGTATCCTTTAATTGATTATTAGAGCCTTTTGGAAGGAATTCATCTTTATATATGCTACAGTACATAACATGGGCTGGGGTTTAGCTCAGGATTTGATCCCCAGCACTGTAAAAATGGAAGAAGGATATGGCAATCCATTCCTGAAGCAATCCTGAAAAACAAATCAATCATTGAAAACCCTATGAGGGTCACGACAAGTTGGACCTGACTTGATGGCACCTAACAACAACAACACACAACATAGTGCCTTGCACATTGTGGGGCTAAGTACAAAGCACTTTACCACATTGTCTCATTTATTTATACAACATAACTTGAAGAAGCCATTATTTTCCTTCTTTGGGTAGGAGGAAAGTAAAATTGAGTCTCAGATCACACTAGTTAAGAGTGTCTAATCTGTGTACACAAAAATAATTCCATATAGATTTCAGATCTAAATGTAAATGGTAAAATCACAAAGCTGTTGGAAGAAAACAGAAGAGAACATGTTTGTGATCAGGGAGTAAAGATTTATTGATTAAGACATTAAAGGTGTTAATAATAAAAAGAAAAATGTTTAATTGGACAACACTAAGAATAATAACTTCTGTTCTTCAAAAGACACAACTAAGAGACTAGAAAGGCACTCTACTGAGTAGGAAAAATATTTTCAATACGTATAGCTCCCAAAGACCTAAGACCTCTACCAATCAATAAGAAAAGGCAATCCAAGAAAAAAATGAACAAAAGACTTAAGCTGACACTTCAAAAGAGGGTGTCCTAATCCAAATTTAAATGGCCAATTAATAAATGAAAAGTAGGAACTTCACTCATCATAAGGAAAAATCTAAACTAATATCACAAGGTGATGCCACATGTACTCATAAGAATGGTTAAATGGCAAAAAAGACAATACCAAACCTGGTGAGGTTATGGAACAATCAGAAATGAGGAAATGTCAATTTGTAGAACTACTCTGGAAAATTATTTGTTGTTGTTGTTTGTTGTTAGGTGCCCTATGTACAACAAATGAAACACTACTTGACACTGTGCTATGCCTGGCACTAGTGTCAGTGCTTTTCTGCTATTCATAGGGTTTTCAATGACTGATTGTTTCCAGGAGTGGGCTGCCAGATCCTTCTCCCAAGCCTACAGCACCCAGTATTCCCTGGCAGTCTCCCATCCAAGTACTAACCAAACCTGATCCTGCTTAGCTTCCAAGATCAGATGCCAGGTTGGTATGGCAGTAGACATGGAGAATCTATAATTCCATCTAATCTAGTCCTCATTAATCAGCCAGTCAACCTAATTTGGCTACTACAGATATAAATAAGGAAAAAACTTGAATTCCAAGGAAAAATATAGAGAGAAGCACTTTCATGTTGATTTAAGTAAATATTCTGCCATGGTTAGAAGTAAAATCTTTTATAAGTCCCATAGAAGCCCTGGAGCAAAACATACATGAAATGAATTTATTTTTTTAAATTTCTTTTTACAGAATGCAAATAGCACATTTGAATTTTTATACTTTAAAAAAAAATCATTTTGACAAATAGCAATTCTGTAAGCCTAGAGGCCTGATATTTCTAAATTGCACATATTTGTCAGAATCAGCACACCCTTTTGAGTGTTTACGTAGTTTATTTTTATGTCTTTAATACATGTCTCATAAACAATGTATTAGTAAGGCATACATTAATCAGCCTAAGATGAGTAATATAAAGTCTTTCCATCCAAGGAATAAAATGTGCTACTTCTCAACAGTTGCAGGTTATTCATGTTGGTGTGCTAGAAATTTTTAAAATTTACCAGAATCTACCATCTGTTCCTGTTTTTATTTAGCCTGTTTAACCACATTTCTTCTACTAATTGTTCTTCTGCAACATAACTTTCACACTGTTTTTCTAACTAAATGAAATCATAAAACTGAAGATCTAGTATAACTACACCAGCAGAAATTAAAGAGAGCTCTTCCAAAATTAATCAACATTTTTGATTGTGTGAAGGAAAACTAATACTGAAGCACTTCTCTAATCATGTCACTCTTTTGTATAAAAATTTGAAAGGCTCCCATTGCCTGCACAATCCAATAAAGCATGTAGGGGCCACTGTGGCTATTAACATTTAAATACATTAATTTTAAATAAAATTAAAATTTCAGTTTCTTCATCCTACTTGCCACATTTTGAGTGCTGAATAGCTATATGTACCTAGTGGCTACCACATTGGATAAAACAGATGTAGAACACTTCCATCATCACCAAAAGACCTATTGGAACTGGTATAGAGAATAAATTGCCAATTTCTTAGCATGGAGCTCCAGGCCCTCCATAATCTCATTCCTGTTTACCTTACTAGATATATCTCTCTGTATACCATTCACATATAAATTATGCATCCTGAATTTTTGGTGGTGGTTGTTTCTGAGTCTTTAGTTGATTCTCCAATCTTATAATTAGTTTCTTCTGTTTTCCACTTGATAAAATATTCCCAAACCTTCAGGTCCCACTTAAAGGCAGCTTTCTCCCTAAAAGCTGTCTTCATTTAGCCCTAAAGGATTTAAGTAAATTTCTTTCTTTGTCTTCCCTACTCACTTGTATCTCTATCTTGCTTGAGCCTTATTTCTGTACCTTTGTTTCTAGCATTTCGCTAGCTCCCAAATGTGTCTTCATGGTTGGACCCTTGTGTAGTTTATCACAGCATCATAAACATAATAAATACTCCAAAATAATGATTTAAATGAAAGTAATTTTAATATTCTGTTTTGCAAGCACTTATAGCCCCACTGCTTGATGTACTTGGAATTTTTAAATATATTTGCTCTATTGCTTTCTAGAATTATAATTTTCAAACCCCATCAGCATTGAATAAAGGAGGTGAGGACTAATTGCATCAAGTTATAGGCAAAAGTTTCTCTTTTCCTAACTGCTGTTCTGCGCTTGAGCATTTGAATTCCCTTCACTATTATCCCTCCTGCCTGTAGCTAGCAAACAAGATGCAATTTAAATCAATCAAACAAGTAGAGAATCTCTACTAAGTCCCCACAATTGATGCTAGGTAATAAGCATTCTTTCCTGGTCATTGATTTTACAGAATCACAGTCAACAGGCATAAAATGCTTGTTATGACCTTGTTTATGCCTTTCTAAAAAATTTGCCATTTCTACACTTCCATTGGCTCAGTTTGTGGGGCACCACTCTGTAGTCTCTGAGGTCCCAGGTTCAATTATCAGCACTGCAAAAATGGGAGAAGGATTTGGCAATCCACTCCTGAGGCAATCCCAAAACAATCAGCCATTGAAAACCCTATAGGGACACTATGAGTTGGGCAGGACTCCACACAAACTTCCATTATTTAGAGCAAAACAAACACTCTCATCAATTAATCTATTTTCAAAATATAAGGGTTCGCTAACCTCCAGAGGATAACACAAGACCATAACATGTTCCCTTTAAGGAAATTTTGAACTGTGTTCCTCTTATCTTCCACAACATTCTCATTGTAACCTTCAGAAATTACCAAAGCTATTTGTAAAGAGTGGGTTGGGGTTTAGCTCAGTTGGTAGGGTGCTGCTCTGTGGTCTCTGATGCCCTGGGTTTGATCTCCAGTACCACAAAAACAGGAGAAGGATGTGGCATCCCATTCCTGAAACAATTCCCGAGACAATCAGCCACTGAAAATCCTGTGAGGGTCCCTATGAGTCAGAGACAATTTGATGGCACCTAACAACAGTTTGTGAAGATTATTTCATGCTAATGAAATATTAGAAGTCCTAATGTTGGAACTATCTTTATAAAAGAAGAGAAAGTTTTTGTGTATCTCTATTATCCTGAGCAACCCCTTTACAAGATGTTTCCTAAAACATAGCCCCGATGGCTTCTTGAGGAAAGTCCTCCTAACATCTTTGGGCTTAATGCCTTCTGTAAAAAGATAAAGTACCCTTATGCTCATCCTGAAGTCACATCACAGTATTCAACAAATGCTGTTTCAATTTATCATGAACATCTTTCCACTCATCTATCTTACAGCTACACCGGTGACCATTCAGCAAGTGATTTCTTTACCTGAATATCTTCAGCCCTGGCTTCCCTCCTGTGCTCTAGTTCTGCCATGACAATGCATTGCTAGGTAGTCACTCTTTCATCCAAATAACATTTACTGATCATATACTATATGCCAAGCATGTGCTAGGTTTGTAGGAAACAGATCCACTACCAGTGTTGCAAAATGCTCATATCTCCTCCAAAGGAAAAGGCTACTAAATAAAATACATTAATACAAGGGACAATATTGCAGAGTGGGAAGACTATGTGCTGTGGAGTTGTAAGCTCTAGCTTTGTCTCTTCATTATACAAATATCTTATGACTACAAGTTATGTACTAGCTCAAACTTCAATTTTCTCTTTAAAAATGCGGGTATTAGTTGCTAACAAATTGAGCTATTGTGAGAGTTAACTGAAGTGAAAAGTTCAGAACTGAAACTTAACCTAATTCTCTGTCCCCCAAACTCTAGTTCATTGCCTCCTGAATTTTTTATTAATAATTTTTTAGTGTACAACTTAATGAGCTTCGTTATGACATTTCCATATGTGCATATCATTGTTCATTGCTCATGTTCACCTCCCCCATTATGCTCTGGTTATTCCCCTTCCCCCTTCTGTTCCCTTCTTCCCCAACAATGGTCCCCCTTTTGCTTGCATGTCTTGTTTATGTGTGCATATTATATGTGTGTGTATACATATATATATATATTAGATTTTGCCTTTGAGTGCAAAATGTGATATTTCTCTTCATCTCCCCCATTACCCTTTCATATTGACCCCTCCCTTTAGTCCCATTCTTCCCCTGCATATTCTCCTTCTATTTGCATGACCTATACGATCGAATATATATTTTCTGCATCTGTCTTATTTCACTTAAAAAGGATGATCTCTAGTTCCATCCATTTTCCAGCAAATGCCATAATTTCACCCTTCCTTATGGCTGAATAAAACTGCATGGTGTATATGAACCACATTTTCCTTAGCCATTCATTTGTTGATGGACATGTAGGTTGATTTCGTATCATGGCTATTGTGAATAACACCACAACATGGATGAGCAGTATCTCTATGGCATGTTGACCTATATTCCTTTGGATATATACCTAAGAGTGGAATAACAGGGTCATATGGTAATTCTATTTTTTATTTTATTTTTTTTGAGGAAACTCCATACTGATTTCCCTAGTGTTTGCACCAACTTACATTCCCACCAGCAGTGTAAAAGTTTCCTTTTTCTATACTTGTCACCAGCAGTAGTTGTTTGTTTTGTTGATGCTAGCTAATTTTACTGGGATGAGATGATATCTCAGGATAGTTTTGATTTGCATTTCCCTGATGGCTACGGATGTTGAACATTTTTTCATGTTTATTGGCCATTTGTATTTCTTCTTTTGACAACTGTCCAATTCATTTTCCCATTTTTATTGGATAATTAACATTTTTGGTGATTAATTTTTTGAGGTTTTTACATATTCTAGATATTAATCTCCTTCTGATGTACAGCTGGCAAAGATTTTCTCCCATTCTGTAGACTGTCTCTTCACTCTGTTAATTGTCTCCTTTGCTGTGAAAAAGCTTTTTAATTTCATGCAACCTCATTTGTCATTTTTTGCTGTTATTTCCTGTGTTATTGAAGTCCTTTTCAGAATATCCTTGCCTATGCCTGTATCTTGAAATGATTTCCCTATGTTTTCCTCTAGCAGTTTCAAAATTTCAAGTCTTACATTAAGGTCTTTAAACCATTTTGAACTGATTTTTATACAGCATGAGAGAGAGGAATGCAGTTTCAGTCTTCTACATGAGGATACACAGTTCTTCCAGCACCATTTATTGAACAGGCTGTCTTTTCTCCAACTTATATTTTGGCACCTTTGTAGAACATCAGCATCCTGCATTTATTATTCTAAGTACTTATTTAATACCCTTATTCTAATTATCCACTACTCCCTTTCCCACACTAAACACTCAAATTAGATAGGTATGTTTCCTTGGGTATATTAGCCAGATGCCTACTTTTCTTTGCTCAGGCTCATCTCTTGGCCTAGAATACATTCCCAATTGTGCATGGCTAAAATCTTCCCGTTGCAAGGGTTGTGATGAAAAATATTCTTCCTCATAAAGTTTTTCTTGGTTTCTGCATCATGAAATAACAGCTTCCCATAAAATTTTATAGCATTTTATTCAATCTTTTTTTAAAAATTATATTTTTATGAGACAAGGTACATTACATACTAGGATAATTAATACCTATGGATTGAAAACATAACTGTGGTATCAGTTTGTCATTTGAACTTGAGGAAAATGTGGTAGCATAATCTTAAACGGTGAAATGGGAAGAAATTGAAGTGTGGGAAAGGGATAATCAGCTTTCTCCTTATTCAACCCTCACTGTGTGCTTGTTACTACTACTTCACTACACTTACTTTCTTCTCATTCTCTTCTAGAAACTGATTTTATGTTTTAAAATAAATTGGAGTTGGAAATAATGAAATAAACATAAAAACTAGTGTATATAAGTCCTTGTACAACTTCAAAGAGGGCATTTTCAAGCTTTAGTTATTATCCTGTTTCTTAGTAAACATGGGTATGTTGGCTTAATTTTTTGAACCATTTCTCAGAAGAACTGAATCCTTGAAAAGATATGAATCTCTAGAGCTTAAAAATGTTTGAATTATTGAAGAAAGAGTGGATTTCATGACTAATCTCATTTGCTTCATATACCATAAGAAAACTCAACCAATGGATATGTTAAATATTCATAAATAAGAAATATTTTTCATGTCAGTAATTTGGTACTCACTATAAAGTTTGCTTTCAAGGACTTTGAGAATACATAATGAATTGAATTATTCATTACCAATGTAACTTCTTTTTTGTGTTTGTGCATATATTAGTAAAGTTCATTGACCTCCCTTACATGCCTAGGCTCTCTGAAGAGTGAATGTGGACTACTCTGGGACTTCCGGCAAGATGGTGGACAGATAACACGCGCCTTCTGTCCCAGAGTAAAGGGAAGCCTCAATTAGGGGTTTAGAACTCACATTGAATAGAGAGAAACAGTGATAGTTTAGATTAGGAGATAGAGGATGAAACTGGATGAACACTGAAATCAAGGATTTGGCTTCGGAGAAGCTACACAGGGGTCAGTAGCGCCATTCCGCCATTTTGCCATCACACAGATGGTGGGATAGAATCCCGGAGACTCCGAGGGGACTTCACACACATACCCACGGGAGCCAGACCCAACACGGAGTGCAACCTTGACATCACACTGTCACCCTGCCCACAGGACACAAACTATAAGTTTTGGGTGAGTCAGTTTGAGGTGGCACACGGAATCGCCATCTTTAGCAGCATACGTCCCATGGCCTGAGACACTGGGCTGTTGTAGGTCCCTCACGGGAGAAAATAGGGATCAGATCCATGAGAGTAGATACTCGAGGGTACGGGGAGTAATCCCGGAGAGAACTGGGAAACCGGTGCCAGCGGTACGCATCCAGAGCTGAAACGCGGCTCCCTCCCTCCTGTTGTGGCGGGACAGCGGTGCAGATGCAATCTCCACAGACATACAGGCACACATACACCTGGATCCCAGACACACCAGAGGGGATCCTAAGTCATCCCACTGCACTGTGGAGAAAGGTGAGGTCTGCGGAGGCGGCTGAGCCCCATGCGGACAGATTGCTCCTTTTTGGCAGAGTCTTGCGGGACAATTAGACACAATAAGAGCAGTTTCAAGTGCAATCACTGTGCATGGACAGACCTGCTACAGATTCTCTCTGGAGGGTGGGGCTTGAATATCATCCCGCCCACAAGAGGATTTGGTCCTCCCAAGTGGTCTCCCAAGTGGGCAGAAAGCCCTGCAATAAAAAAATCCACGATAGCAGCCATATTCCCTCCATGCTATAGGCTTTGGGCCGGAAATCTCTGATTTGGGGAATTGGCACCCGAACTATGTGGGACAGGGAGAACGACCCTACAGGTTCCACCGCCTCTCAAACAATACAATAGACACAGAATATTTTGTGGAACCATCTCTTTGGTTATTCGGTGTCCCACTTAAACCCAGGACATTGTGGGGCAATCTGCCATTTTCTACGTAATTGGCAAAATCTCTATAGACTAAGACAGACTGCTCCTGCAGATTGCGTGAAAACACTGCCATCCTGAGTTCTGGAGGGAGCACTGCTTCCTGCAGTATCAAATTCACCCGGTGGAACTGGGTGTCCACAGTGCAGATTCCACCTGCAAGAACATACAAGGGTTTTTTTCTTTTCTTTTTTCTTTTTCTTTTTCTTTTTGTATGGGGATTTGAATCCAGGGTCTTGCGCCTGCTTGCTTTGTAGGTGCTGGAATGCCGCACTGTGCCCCCAGCCCATATTTTTTACTTTTTGAAACAGGGGCTTGCTGGGTTGCGCAAACTGCCTCTGATCTCAGGGCTTGTGGTCCTCCTGCCTCCGCCCCCCAAGCCACTGGGATTACAGGCATGCACCACTGCACCTGACTACAAGTGTTTTTATATGTGTGTATGAGTGTGTATGCATGTTTTTTTATTTTGTTTTTTGTTTTTGGGTTTTTTGTTTGTTTGTTTTTGATTGTTTGTGTGGGGGTTTGAAACAAGGGTCTTGTACCTGCTTGCTTTGTAGGTGCTGGATCGCCACGCTGCACCCCCAGCCCATATTTTTTACTTTTTGAGACAAGGTCTTGCTGAGTTGCGCAGGCTGCCTGTGATCTTGGGCTTGTGGTCCTCCTGCCTCCACCCCCCATGCCTCTGGGATTGCAGGTGTATACCACCGCACCTGACTACAAGCGATTGTATATGTGGGTGGGAGCGTGTATGTGTGAGGTTTTTTTTTTCCTTTTCTTTTTTCATTTCTATTTTCTTCCTTTGTTGTTTTACTCTCTTCCCTCTTTCTATTATCCTTCTCTTTTTCTTAAGCTATATATGTGTCTTTGTATTAATTATTTTACCCTTAAGTCTTAACCTTAATTTTAATTTTGACAGGTATTTCTATTAGCCTCTGTCCTCTACCTCCTCTTTCCCCCCTCTTCTGTCACCAGATCCCCCCCTTCCTCACCCTACAGAGAAGAAACAAAATCTATCATGTCCCTACCCCTTAGCCCCTTTGGAGTTGGGCTGGTGGAATAAAGAGAGAACCACACAGACCAAAAAGCTGAGAATATACCCAGCTTATAAGCTCAAATAAGCACCAGAGATTCAGCACCACACAATCTCAAAGGAATAACAGAGGAAGAAGTTCTGCGCACTCAGGAGAGATAAATTCTACTTCCCAGAACATACTATGGGAAAACAAAGTAAACCTTCAAAAAACACAAAGGGGCAGGATGGATCTGAAGACCCCACAGAGCAAAGCCCCCCCAACAAATAACTCCAAGGACTCTCAATTCTTAGAGATCTCTGATTCTGAATTCAGAGTCATGGTTATAAACATGCTAAGAGAAATTAAAATGAATACCACAAGCACCCTGGAAATCCTTGAAAAGAAGTTCTCTCACTCGGAATCCATTCTATCATCCCAGTTAGAAATGATAAGGAAAAACCAAGCAACTCTCCTTGAAACTCAATCCAAGTTAACTGAATTGAATTAGGCTAAAGAATCCTTTTCGTCGAGATTGGATGAATCTGAGCTGAGGATTTCTGATTCTGAAGATGCCATAAATGAACTTAAATACAAACAGTCAGAAATGGAATCAATGATAAAGGTATTAAAAAAAGATTTCCAGGAGAGCTCAGATAGAATGAAAAAATGAAACTTAAGAATTCAGGGCATCCCTGAAGGAGAAGAAAGATCCACTGGAGGCCTTCAAAATCTAGTAAAGGATATCCTGAAGGGAAACGTCCCAAAGATAGTACAGGAAATGGATATATACACCACTGAGACATTCAGGACTCCTTTGAAGGCCGACTTAAGTAGATCATCCTCAAGACACATCATTGCTCACATGCTGTCATTAGAGACCAGGGAAGCTATCCTGCAAGGCTCAAGACAGAAACCCCTTATTACTTATAAAGCAAAACCTATTAAAATTACTGCAGACTTCTCCATATAAACATTGAAAGCTAGAAAGGAATGGACACAGGTGATTCAAATCCTAAAAAAAAAAAAAATCTCCAGCCAAGACTAATATATCCAGCAAAATTATCTTTGAAAATAGATGAGGAGTATAAGACATTTAATGACATTGATGCTTTTAAACGATATGCAACCACCAAACCAGCGCTGGAGAGGGTTGTAAATCAACTACCACATCCAGGAGAGTTAAAACAACCCTATAAAGGAAAACAAAGAACTGGTTAGCTGAAATGGGTGCAACCCAAGAAAGGACCAAAGCAAACATGATTCATAAATCAGTAACAGGTAATGATTGGGTATATACCAATAAATCCTACTCAATAATCACTATTAATGTAAATGGTCTTTACTCGCCAATTAAGAGACAGAGACTGGCTAATTGGATGAAAAAACACAAACCATCAATATGTGGTATTCAAGAAACTCATCTAACTCACAAAGACTGGAGTAAACTGAGAGTTAAGGGCTGGAAAAATGTATACCTAGCAGGGGGGGAACAAAAGAAAGCAGGTGTTGCAATACTAATTTTGGATAGATTAAATTTCATTCCAAAACTAATTAGAAGAGACAAAGGAGGACATTACATTTTAATACAAGGAAAAATCAATCAAGAATCAATAACGCTCCTTAATATTTATGCCCCAAGCAAAGGGGCACCTAGCTTTATAAGACAAACTTTATGGAATATAAAGAACTTTATTGGACCAGAATCAATAATTATGGGAGACTTCAATACCCCACTTTTATCAAGAGAAAGGTCATCAAAACGAAAAATCAACAGAGAAACATCAAATCTAATCTCCACCCTAAACCAGTTGGATCTCACAGATATATACAGAATATTTCATTCACATGATGAGGAATACACATTCTTTTCAGCTCGACATGGAATGTTTTCTATGATAGATCATATGCTAGTCCATAAGAACTCCTTCAACAAATACAAAAAAGTAAAAATTATCCCCTGTCCCTTATCAGATCACAATGGGATAAAATTGGAGCTGAAGAGCAAGAATAATTCCAGAAACTTTACAAACTCATGGAGACTGATTAATACACTGCTGAATGACCCATGGATTATTGATGAAATCAAATTGGAATTTAAAAAATTCCTACAATCAAATGATGAAGAAAACACATCATACCAAAACATATGGGATACAGCAAAGGCAGTTTTAAGAGGGAAGTTTATAGCATTAAGTGCCTTCATCAATAAAATAAAGAAGAGCCAAATAAATGACCTAATGATGCATCTTAAGACACTAGAATACCAACAAAAAATCAAGCCTAAAAGGAACACCCAAAAGGAAATTACAAAAATAAAGGGAGAAATATCTCAATTAGAATCCAAAGAGATAATTCAAAAAATTAATAAGACTAAGATCTTGTTCTTTGAAAAGATTAATAAAATAGACACCCCTCTGGCTAACCTCATCAAAAAGAAAAAGGAAAAATCCAACATAGTACGGATTATGAAAGACAACGGATCCATAACCACCGACTCCAACAAAATACAAAAAATTGTCAGGGATTACTATGAGAGACTGTATCCCCCAAAATATGAAAATGCAGAAGAAATGGACAAATTTATTAACAAGTATGACCTACCAAAGCTAACCCCAGAAGACACAACTGACTTAAATAAACCCATTACATATACAGAAATAGAAAATGTAATTAAATCCTCCCAACAAAGAAGAGTCCAGGTCCTAATGGATTCACGGCAGAATTTTACCAAACTTTTAAAGAAGATATAACATCTGTCTTCCTCAAATTATTCCAAAAAATAGAAAAGGAGGGAACACTTCCAAATTCATTCTATGAAGCTAGCATCACCCTGATACATAAACCAGGAAAAGATTCAGCTAAGAGAGAATTACAGACCCATCTCCCTTATGAATCCAAATGCAAAAAATATTTAATGAAATTCTGGCAAACAGAATCCAGCAGCATATAAAAAAGATTATCCACCATGACCAAGTGGGATTTATACCACAGATGCAAGGCTGGTTCAACATATGGAAACCAATTAATGTAACCCAGCATATCAAGAAACTAGCAAACAAAAACCACATGATTATCTCAATTGATGCTGAAAAGGCCTTCAACAAAGTTCAACACCTTTTCATGACAAAAACACTGGAGAAGATAGGTATAACAGGCAAATACCTTAATTTCATAAAAGCCATTTATGACAAACCTACAGCCAACATTATATTAAATAGAGAAAAACTGAAACCATTTCCTCTTAGATCTGGAACAAGACAAGGATGTCCTCTCTCTCCTATTTTATGTAACATAGTAATTGAAGTCCTGGCCAGGGCAATCAGACAAGAGAAAGAAATCAAAGGGATACAGATTGGCAAGGAAGAGGTCAAATTATCCTTATTTGCAGATGATATGATCTTGTACCTGAAAGACCCCAAAACCTCAACCAGGAAACTTCTGGTTCTAATTAACTCTTTCAGCAAAGTCACAGGCTACAAAATTAACACACAAAAATCAATAACTTTTCTTTACACCAATTCCAAACAGGAAGAGATGGAAATTTCAGGAAAAATACCATTCATGATAGCCCACCAGAAAATTAAATACCTTGGAATCAATCTAACCAAAGACCCTTCAGATCTCTACAAGGAAAATTTTATAACATTAAAAAAAGAAATAGCAGAGGACACTGAAAAATGGAAAGACCTCCCCTGCTCCTGGATAGGGATAATTAATATAGTAAAAATGGCTATCCTGCCAAAAGCAATCTATAGATTTGATGCAATACCCATTAAAATTCCACTGACTGACTTTACAGAAATAGAAAAAATGATCCAAAAATTCATATGGAACCACAAAAGACCATGCATAGCCAAAACACTTTTAAGCTACAAATCTAATGCAGGGGGAATCACAATCCCTGACCTCAAACTTTACTACAGGGCAGTGGTTGCAAAAACCACTTGGTACTAGCACAAAAATAGGCCCGAAGACATCTGGAACAGAATAGAAGACCCAGATATACCTCAATACACCTATAGCCATCTTATTTTTGACAAAGGAGCAAAGCAAGTAAACTGGAAAAAGGACAGCCTCTTCAACAAATGGTGCTGGGAAACATGGTCATCCACATGCAGAAAAATGAAGGCGGACCTGCATCTCTCAATATACACGAGAGTTAACTCAAAATGGATAAAAGATCTCAACATAAAACCAGAAACTTTAAAACATATACAAGGCAAGATAGGCAATACACTCCATCATATAGGCATAGGAAAGTATTTCCTTAATAGGACTCCAATTGCTCAAGAAATTGCAACAAGAATAGATAAATGGGATCACATGAAATTAAAAAGCTTCTGCACAGCAAAAGAAACAATTAACAGAGTCAAGGAAATCCCCACAGAATGGGAAAAAATCTTCGCATTTTATACATCAGATAAAGGTCTAATTACTAGAATTATAAAGAACTTAAGAAAAAAACTCCCCAAAAACCAAATAACCCAATACACAAATGGGCAAAGGAACTGAGTAGACAGTTCTCAAATGAAGAGGTCCATAAAGCCATGAAACACATGAAAAAATGCTCAGTATCCCTAGTCATTAGGGAAATGCAAATTAAAACAACTCTAAGATTTCATCTTACACCGGTAAGAATGACCAGGATCAATAAAACAAATAACAACAAATGCTGGTGAGGTTGCAGTGAAAAAGGAACACTATTACATTGTTGATGGAGCTGTAAATTGGTCCAGCCACTGTGGAAATCAATATGGGGATATCTTAAAAAACTGAAAATAGATCTACCGTATGACCCAGCTATAACACTACTGGAAATTTACCCAAAGGAAGATGGATCATCATACCACCGAGACACCTGCATCTCCATGTTCAATGCTTCACTTTTCACAATAGCAAGGATATAGAATCAACCAAAGTGCCCTTCGACAGAAGAATGGGTAAACAAACTCTGGTACATATACACGATGGAATACTACTCAGCAATCAAGAAAAATGAAATAAGGTCATTCCAGCAAATGGATGGAATTAGAGAAAATTATTTTAAGTGAATGAACCCAAGCTCAGAAAGAGAAACACCACATGTTCTCACTCATATGTGGGAGTTGAATCAAAATTATAAGGAGGAAACATCCTATTCAAAGGTCGGATCAAAATAAAATGGGGGGAAAAAAAAGCTAAGAATGGTGTCAATATAAATGGTCTAGAAAATGCATGCAATTGTTCTGACAAGATAATAACAAAGTTCACTTCAGGAAAAATTTCTATATTAAACAGAACTGGGACTCAAGTACATATAGAAAAATATTACCAAGTAAATGATAGAGAAGACTTAGATGGGGAGGGTGGGGGGTAGGCATACAAGCGGTAAGGGGGAACCTATATGAATAATGTACATCAAAATGCATATATGTAAATGCCACAATGAAAAGCATGTCAGAATGAATCAAATTACGGTGTACATTAAAAATGTCCAATAAAAAAAATGAAAAAAAAAATAAAAGAGTGAATGTGATTTACTGGTGAGTTCTCACCATATTCATTGTGGTCATCAACAGCCATATGGGGAACAGAAAGGGCTGGGAGCAACCAGGGGACAACTCTGTATATTCTTACATGTCCATTTGTTCACAGATTTACCTGTCTGCCAATTGTACTTTCTTTTACAGGAGAGGCTATCATCTCAACATATCCATTTATGTGAATATGTATTAATTATGATGTATAATATGAATGTACATCTGAGTATGTACAAGTGGTTCTGTGAGCAACCCTACCTTTTTAATCCTAATTCATAGTTATATACTCACTCTCCATGAAATGAAGTAAATTCACTTTTTCTGTTTGCTTTCTTGTATTGTTTCTGCATTGGTCATTGCTAGGAGTTTTAAAACACTTGATGTCATCCTTAGCCATCAGGGAAATGCAAATAAAAACTACTGGGATACCATTTCACCTCAGTCAGAATGGGGAGAATCAACAAAACAAACAACAAATTCTGGTGAGGATGTGGGGAAAAAGGAACATTTTCACACTACTTGTGGGCCTGTAAATTAGTACAGCCTTTATGGAAATCAGCATGGAGGTTTTTTAGAGAAATAAAAATAGAATTACTGTATGGTCCAGCCATACTACCCCTGGGTATATACCCAAAGGAAGCTAAGTCATCATGCCACAGGGACACCTGCACTTCCATGTTTACTGCTGCTCTATTCGTCATTGCAAGGATATGGAATCAGCCCAGATGTCCACCAACAGGTGATTGGATTAAACTTGTGGAATATATATATGTGTATATATATATGTATATATATGTGTGTGTATACACATATATATCACAATAGAATATTATTCAGCAGTAAAGAATAATGAAATTATATCATTTTCATCAAAATGGATGGAACTGGAGATCATAATTTTAAGCAAAAATTCCAGACTCAAAAAGAGAAATACTATGTTTTCACTCACATGGGGAAGCTAGATCTACCTTAAAGTGAAAATCTATGTATCTATCTATATAATTGTATATATCTAATTTTGGAAAATATGTTGTTGTTGTTGTTGTTGTTTTTGTTAGGTGCCATCGAGTCGTGTCCGACTCATAGTGACCCTCCTAGGGTTTTCAATGGCTGATTGTTTTGGGATTGCCTTGGGAGTGGGTTGCCACGTCCTTTTCCCATTTTTGCGGTGCTAGGAATTGAACCTGGGCTGGGATTTGGCTCAGTTGGTAGAGCAGTGCGCTGCAGTCTCTGAGGGCCCGAGTTCAATTCCCAGCACTGCAAAAATGGGAGAAGGACCTGGCAATCCACTCCCAAGGCAATCCCGAAACAGTCAGCCGTTGAAAACCCTATGAGGGTTGCTATGAGTCAGATACTGACTCGACAGCACCTGAAAACAACAACAACAACAACAGGAATCGAACCCAGGACCTCAGAGACTGTAGAGCAGTGCTCTACCAACTAGCTAAATCCCAGCCTTTGGAAAATATAAGAGGATCATATTTGGAGAAGGGAGGGAACTGGTGGTAGCACAGGAGATGGGACAAGTAGGAGGAGGAAGGGAGCAACATAGGGGGTTAAAGAGGAAGAGAACAAGTACGAAATACAGAATCCAGTTGTGCGAAAGTCCCATAATGAATCTCACTATACTGTGTGAAATTTTAAAAACCATAATGTACCTTACAAATATTTACAATTACCATTACAAGTAAGTAAAAATTTCTAAGGAGTTGGAATTGTTTACTATCTTGATTTGATAATTGCACACTGTATATATGAACTGAGTTATCACTCTGTATCTCATAAATATGTACAGTTACAATACTAATTAATAAAAACACTGTAGATGTCTATACATTCAACTTCAAAATTATAACCATTTTATTTGTCTCTATCAGTTAAAACAGACTGTCACATAAATATTCCCTCTTTTTGTCATTGTGGAGATGCCACATAATTTGTTCAGTTCCTTACTATTCTGGTTCTTAAGAATTTTAAAATTTGTTAGTAGCGAAAAATTTTATGTTGACTATTTGATGGCACCTAACAACAAGAACAACAACAATTTCTGCTGTAAATTTCCCACATTCTCTAAGACATGTCATGCCTTTTTTCTTATTTATCTGATTTCTTCATTTAATTAGTATTCCAAATTATTTTATCCTATACAGAAGGCCCGTATTATCCAACTGACCCACAGATAACAGAGTGTAGAAGGCCATTGCCTACTGCTAAATTTTTATGAGGCATTTCAACTTGGAATAGTTTACCCATGATAACAAGAAATAACAGGTGATCTACTTCTAACAGGTGATCTACTTCTACAGAGCTGTTTCTATTTCAACAGTGTCCACATCCAGCACTGCATCTGCACCTTCATGTCAGTTGTATGGGGAGTTCTAAGCTGGGCACCCTCCTGGAAGAGAGAATGTAGACCTAGTTGAATGAGTATAACTTATACTTCTGGGGAGAGTGGCACTCACCACTTACCACTTTCTTATTAGATTCCATGAGTAGATGAACAGGCTCTGGAAATAATTTGTGAGTGGATAATTGCCAAGAGCACTTCCTTCTTTGCCACCTCTGACTCCCAAGACTGGAAGTTTGAATGTGAGCACAGGAGAATGAATCTCATCTCTCTCCTCTGGAACCCTCATCAATGGAAAAAATATTCAATCTATTACATAACCTGTCTACTAGTGTGTGTATGTATATATATGCCTGCAGTGGTAGCCCTGTGGCATCCGATCCCGTCAGATCTCAGAAGCTAAGCAGGGTCAGGCCTGGTTAGTACCTGGATGGGAGACCACCTGGGAACACCAGAAGCTGTAGGCTTGGGAGAAGGACCTGGCAACCCCCTCCCAAAAATCAATCTGCCATTGAAAACCCTATGAACAACAGAGAAGCACTGACAATAGTGTTTCCCCTGTTGTACAGAGGGTCGCTATGAGTCAGATACCGACTCAACGGAACCTAACAACAACAACAACAAGTGCTGTGCCACATAGCAGTGTTAGAAGTATCCTAAAGAGACTGGAAAATCAATTCTGCACAACTATACACCGCATATGGAAAAGATGCCACCACTGTCTTCATTGAACTAGGCAGGCTGGTTCCTTAAATTATTCTGGAACCAATAAGTTCACGGCTGACTTATAATCATTTCCTTTCATGCGATTTAAACTGTGAGTCATCTGTTCCCTTGAAATTGTGGACACATTGGTGTATTTTTAACTTACTATGAGCCACTCTTCTAGAGTAAAACAGAACAGAAATGCAATATGCAATGGTCTAGGGGGAAATGATATACAGGATCGTAGTGGAGCTCTATGTCCTGGGTCTCGCAGGATGTGATGCATGGCTCCAGGGCCAAGCCTGGAGCCCTATAATCCCCTGGACTGCCTTACCATTCCAGGAGCAGAAAAAACACAATTTTCAGAGTGAGTTATTCCTCTGGATTTTTGTACCCTTTGCTTTTTTGTTTCTGCCTGTCTTTGGGAGCCTGTCTTATTCACCTGTACAACTCCCAAAGCAAGCATATTGGTGCCTACATCATAGTAGTCCATGCCTATGTATTTTTTTAGTTCTTCCACTCATTTATTCATTCTTTCATTTAACAGATATTTATTTAGCACCTATTATGTTCAAGAGCTTGTGTTAGGGATTGCAGATGTAGCAGAGAACAAAACAGTCTGACCTGAAAAAGCTTAATTGTGTGTGCGTGTGTGTGTGTGTGTGTGTGTGTGTGTGTGTGTGTGTGTGTGTGTGTGTTGTGGGGAAAGTCAGACTAAAGATTAAAAAGCACACAAAAAATCCCATATTTAAGTGATTTGAAGGACTAGAGTCCTGACAAAACTATGCTAATTAATGGGTAATATAATGTGTCCAAATTACTTAAGCCTCTGAGTTTTAATTTTTTTGTTTGTAAAATAAGAGATTTGTCAGAATGGTTATTGAGATCCCTTTTAGGCCTAACTTTTAGGGTTCTGTGCTTGCTTTGTGAAAAGCTGTGTATTGTACAGTGAGCATCTGATTAAAATTATTCATTAAATAACGCTATCAGTAACAATGATCAGAAAGTGAGCATTTTATAAATTTTCAAACTCTCAGTGACCAAAATGGGAATCTCACAAGAAAGAAGTAAAGACTCTGCTAAACAAAAAACAAAAATGTAGTTACATTGAGAATTAGAGTACAATAAATAAAATTCTTCAGTCCTAAATACCTTGGCATCATTTTGGATGACTTGCTCTAGAAGGCTACATACAGTGAAAAGGTTATAAGGAATAACATCTTATTGAGAATAAAATTGCTAAATTCTCCAAGTGCTGAGTTTCAAAAAAGGCACTGTTCTTGGTAGAATTTTGGTTTGTTCCTAGGTGAAAGGGGCCAAGCTAAGCTGATGACCTTAATCAACGATGTTGTTGTTGTTGTTATTAGGTGCCGTCCAGTCAGTATCCGACTCATAGCAACTCTAGGTACAACAGGCGAAACACTATCGTCAGTGCTTCTCTGCTCTTCATAGGGTTTTCAATGGCGGATTGATTTTTGGGAGTGGGTTGCCAGGTCCTTTGCCCAAGCCTACAGTACATGGTATTCCCAGGCAGTCTCCCATCCTAGTACTAACCAGGCCTGACCCTGCTTAGCTTCCGAGATCTGACGGGATCGGATGCCCCAGGGCTATGGCTGCAGGCCTAATCAATGATAAAAACTGAGAAAGAACAGTGTTTGGGGGCTGATATCCTTCCTTCTCATGGAGGGTAGGAAGGTACTCAGATAATTTCCTTCCTACAAACTCACTACTCTCAACAGATACACCAGATGCATGTGAAGATATCAGCCACACCTGTGCCACAGAGAGTCCATGAGGTAAGAGGGAGCACACACTTGTCAGGGATTGCCAAAGCATAAAGGGAAGAGGTACCCACATAAGAGAGACATTGCATAATGTTAAATAAGTTACCTCCCACTGAGTAGGCCCTGGCTCACAAGGTACCACCAATGACTAGGGAGAATTTTGGAGATGTTAGTACTTCATCTGTGGGGGCTATTGGGTTCCCCATTCACCCCATACTACCACAGTAGGTCAGATTCCAGAGCAGTGAAAATAACCACAAAAAGGAGACAACTATGCCACCACCCACATGGAAGTATTTGTAAAAGGGAATAATGGTTACATCCAAGAATGATGAAATTGATAGAGCAACCCTGGGCAGTCAGAGCAAGAAACATTTGTCCCTTTCTCTGCCTGAAATAAAGCTGCTGTTGTTATTAGGTGTTATTGAGTTATTGAGTCCAGTCTGACTCATAGCAACTCTCATAGGATTTTCTTTCCTTTTTTTTTTTTTTTGCGGTACTGGGGGTTGAACCCAGGGCCTCATGCTTTCCTGCTTTGCAAGTGCAGGACCATTGGAGCTGTAGCTCCAGCCCATTTTTAGTTTTTTGTTTTGTTTTGATTTTTGTTTTTTGTTTTGTTTTTAGCCTTTTTTTCCACCAAATTACACAGACTGCCTGCGGTCTTGAACTTGTGATCCTCCTGCCTCTGCCTCCAGAGCCGCTGGGATTACAGGTGTGCACCACTGCGCCCAGCAGCCTCATAGGATTTTCAATGGCTGATTGTTCTGGGAGTGGATTGCCATGTCCTTTTCCTGTTTTGGGGGGTGCTGGTGATCAAATAGAGGGCCTCAGAGAGCATAGAGAAGCCTACCAACTCTACCAACTGAGCTAAATCTCAGCCCCCAAATAAAGCTGAGTCAGGGAGAATGACTGGCCCCTAACCACGCTGATAGGTTCCAGATAAAGAACTATATCAGTGCAGACATCAGGTTCTTGGTCAAGCAGAAAGGCTAGAGGAAGTAGAGGACCTGACACTTGATGACCCAACTCTCCTTCTTGTCATCTCATCACCTAGGTCACGTGCTCCCCTCATTGTATGAAGGCCAGTTAGAGACAGAAGCTGGAGAAGGCTGTCTGAGAGACTATATATGTTTATCTCAGAGACTGAATACTATCCAAATGGGTATTTAAATGATTGTTTGATATTAAGCTTTAAGGAATACTGGACTGAGTTAATTTTGTTCCTACTTACCAGTGAAGGAGAGGCTCAGAGGAAATCTAAAGTAATCATAAACCAAATAAAGTGTTTATATTTCCTTTGTGTTCCTAGGTTTTCAAGTCTGGATTTCTGACTTCTTATATACTATTATTAAGTTGAACAAGTAATTGTATAACATGTTAATTATTGTAAAGATGAGAAATAGTGCACATAGAGTTCAAGTACAGTTCCTGGCACACAAATGATGCTAAACATCAGCTATCACCATTAATATGATTACTATGTGCTGTGATTTTCTTTCTTCTTCTGTAACAGGGAAATCAGAATCTCTGGGCCTTGCTTATTATCTGCTTTTTGTGAATAAGGCCTAGTAAGTCTCTTAGTCATAGCCAATTCTCTTACTATATGTTGTAGACAACCTTATGCTCACCAAATCCACACTGGGAGGTTAAACTCTGCTTGTTGTGAACATGACATTGCATTGCCGAGTATTTAAAAAAATATTTTCTCAATGAATCATAGGAAAAGAAAAGAGAATAAAGTGTGAAAATTAACTTTAGAAATCAATAAAATTCTTGAGGCTTGTCTTTTAGACAATGAGAATGGAGAGTAGATAAATTTTTACTTAATCCTCAGAGGCAGCCTTTTAGTTTATTTTTGGCTCTCAGTTTCTCCTTTTCCAAAATAGTAGGCATATTTTGTACTGAAACATCAAAAAATTACTTTAATTCCCTTTAAAGAGCTAGCTAAGAACCTGCTTAGATGGAAAATGTACACAGAGAATATATTTATGAAAATAGTCATAGTTAACAAGAAAATATTCCTAAAATAGCATAGTTTACCACTCTGCTAATATGTGAATAGCAAAAGGTACTGAGATTATGTTTCCAGCAATTTATTTTCTTTATTTATTCACAGAATTTCTCCACACTAAAAAGATGTTTACTAACATAGACTTTAAAAAGTAAACCACAAAAGTATCTCCTAACCTAATTCAGAATAACATAAGATATGCAAACATGACTATAACTAGTGAGATGAAAGTAGAGAAATTGTAATACATCCAGGCACTTCCTCTATAGTCTTTCTTTGGAGGGGGCCAGGGTAAGTTTGTTTAAAAATTTTTTTGTATTAGCAATTCAGAATTCAGTCATACGTGGGATGGAGGATTTAGGAATCCTTAAAAGAATGAAAAAAAAATCACACGGAATCCTAATCTGTTGTTGGTTCACATTATCAATACATTAATCATACAGAAGTTTCATAATTAAAGTTAGCAATGAACTCAGAGGTGGCAGAGTATTACATCCCGGTTTTCCTCTTACCTCATTGATGACTCCATTTTTTATTATTTTTATTGGCTCTTATTCTTCTTGCTGATGCTCAATTGTGGATGGTTCTCAGTATCTTCTCCCTTTGTGAATTTATTCAGTCTCATGGCTTACTATACCATGTTATATGCCCTCAGTCTTTCCAGATTTATATCCTGAGCCCTGATCTTTACTCAAACTTCAGAAACACTTGTACACAATCTCTACTTGATAATTCCCCTGTAAAGTCTAATTGGTACGCCAAATTTAATATTCCAAAACCAGCTTCCTACTCATGCTCCCTGTCTTTTGCTAGGTGATGTCTTGTACTGCATGGGGACTCTGTCAGCAAGCAAGCCATCTGCCAGTAAGGTGTAGCTCCTTGACCTTGGACCTCCAGAACCATGAGCCAAAACAAACCACTTTTCTTTATAGCTTCTCTATTCTGTGGTATTGTGTTCTTAACAATAGGAAACAGACTAATGCATCTACTCCTGTTAATGGACATTCAATCATTCAGTTGCCTAGGCCAGAAGTTTTGGGTCATCCTTGATGCAGTTCTTTTATCTCCCACATCCTGTTGGTCATACCTTCAAACCATATTCATAATCTAATCAATTTTCTCCACCTTCATCATCACCACTCTGGTTAAAGGACTACCATTTCTCACTTGAATTATTGCAATACCCCCCTAATAGCTCTGCCTGTTTCTATTCCCTGCTGCCTGCCTTTATTTTCAACCCAGCAGCTAGAATAATCCTGTTAGAAATTAAGTCCAATCATGTCATTCCTTACTCAAAACCCTCTAGGGGTTTCCCATCACATTCAGAGAAAGAGCCAAAAGTATTTTGCAGTGGCCAGAAAAGCCCATGCAATCTACACACACACATGCAAACACAAACACATGTCTGCATGCATGTGTGAGCATCTGTGCACACAAACACACATGCGAGCACACACACACACACACACACACACGTTCTCCACCCCCACTGACTTCACTCTGACCTCATGACTTTGCTTCTTACTATTACCATTCTCCTCTGCCTTGCTTATTCTGCCTCCTTGTTACACCCTGATCCTGCAGGTATATTTTTTCCTCACAGCCTTTGACTTGCTGTTTCTTCTGCCTGGACTCAACTTTCCACAAATATACTTGTGCTCCCTCATTTCCTCACGACTTTGCTCAATGTTCTCTTCTCTTTATTACCTTCCCTGACAACCTTATTAAAAACTGAAAACCTCCCTTGCCTGACTGTCCCCTAAACTCCAGACTTTTGTATTCTCTCTCTCTTATTTTTCTATATACTGTTTATCACCACAGAGCACACTATACAATTTGCCAGTTTATTGTTTATAATGCTTGATGATCTCTCCTCTCCTCTCCTCTCCTCTCCTCTCCTCTCCTCTCCTCCCTCTCTCTCTCTCTCTCTCTCTCTCTCTCTCTCTCTCTCTCTCTCTCTCTCTGTTTCTTGCAGGACTGGGGCTTGCACTCAGGGCCTTGTGCATGATGCTAGGCACATGCTCAACCACTGAGTTTGTACCCCTAACCCCCTTTTTAATTTATTTTTCTTTTGAGACAGAGGTTTACTAAGTTGCACAGGCTATCTCTGCTCTGGAACTTGCAATCCTCCTGCCTCAGCCTCCTGAGTAGCTGGGATTACAGGCATGCTCCATGGTGCCTAGCATTCTACTTCTTCATTTTTATTCATAGAAAAACTCCTTTTCAATTTTTTAATGAAAAGAGGCAGCATAGCTTTGTTGTCAAGAGAGCAGGCTCAGGCTGGGGATGTAGCTCTGTGGTAGAATGCTCGCCTAGCATGTGTGAGGTCTGAATTCTATCCCCAGCATAGGGTCCAGGGGAGAGGTGTGACTGGGGGGACAACCTCTATATAGTCTGCATGGTCTTAGTTCTGTCCTTTATAGCCTATTACTTAAACTCTTTGGCAAGTTAACTCAAACTCTCAGTGCCTTAATTTCCTCACATGAACAATAGGTATAAAATTACTACCTCAAAGATTTGAGTGGTGAGTATTCACTGAGTTAATATGTGTGAAGCACCTGGGCCAGGGCTTAGTGAATGTTAACCTTTAGTATTGTGCAGTGGCTTGAATGAGGACATTGGACATGCCAAGACAGAAACAAAGTACCTTTGTGGAGTTTCTATAAAGATTATTCTGTTTTTTCTTTAATCTACTCTATTTTCAAAATATATAAAATAATAAGACATTTCTTCCTAAATTGAAGGGAACTTCAAGGTGGGACTCTTGTAGAAGGAAAGGAGCTTATATTGCTAGGACATGTGTGTCAGGAAACAGAAACAACTGCTGCCTAGCTGGGAGGGATAACTTTGCGCTCATGTGAGGACTTACATGTTGATTTAATGGGAAAAGTCACCATGGAGTGAGGGTCTGGCTTTTTTTCCCCTCTGTCTGTATTATTCCTTAGGCAAGTTTAGCTGTACCTGGAATCTACAGAAGGTGAAAACTTTCACAAAGCTGAAAAGGAAATGGTAGTAAGGCTGGGTTGCAGAAGGACCAAGAGTGTTCACTGCCTTCCTGGAGTAGCAGGTGGTCTCTTCCTACACTTAGGTCTGACCCAAAGAAGAAACACAGGTTAGAAGTTAGCTTGATCTCCCATGTCACTGTAAGGGATGGATGAAGAAATTCAAACTAGGTGTCCCAATCAGTAGCACCAGAGAAAGGCGCATTGTCATCCAGTATTTCCTGGAACTTCTGTTAAATTGTATTTAGACCTTTATTCTTTCTCTCTATGAGCTGAAATCCCTCCTGAGAGCTCTTTGTTCTCTCTCATCCATTCCAGTATCCATGTACATGAAGCAGTTTTTATTATTGAAATACATGAAATTGTATTTTTCTGCTGAATGATATCCATGCTTTGGGTGAGCTTGCTCCACATTAGGTGCTCAATAAATATCTTTGAATGAAATAGTAATAAGAACATAAACTCAAGGATTTAAAATTTCTAGCCAGGTATGCCACTGTGGCGTCCAGTCCCATCAGATCTCAGAAGTTAATCAGGGTTGGGCCTGGTTAGTACTTGGATGGGAGACCACCTGGGAACACCAGGTGCTATAGGCTTGGAAGAAGGACCTGGCAACCCACTCCCCCCCAAAAAAAATCAATCAGCCATTGAAAACCCTATGACTAGCAGAGAAACACTGACAATAGGGTTTCATCTGTTGTACATAGTGTCACTCTGAGTCAGATACCAACTCAACAGCTCCTAACAATAACAACAAGCCAGGTATGGTGGCACACATCTGTAATTCCAGTTACTTAGGAGGCTGAGGCAAGAGGATTGCAAGTTCCAGGCCACCCAGGGAAACTTAGTGAGAGTTTATTTCAAAACCAAACCAAAACAAAAAAGAGCCAGTGAACGTAACTCAGTGGCAGAGTGCTTCTCTAGCATGTGTAAGGCTCTAGGTTTAGACCCGGGGTCCACAAAAACAAAGCAAAGCAAAACAAAAAACAACAAAAAACCCAGAATAAACTAAAACACATCCAAAAAGCAAACAGAAGAAAAATCTCAACAAAGCAAACCTCAAAAACCCTTCTGAAACATACAAAAATAAAAAGGAAATTCCTAGTTTTTCACCCTGCACACCAACACCCTATCCCATTGCTAACGGGTGAGTATTATTAATAATATTTTATTTTTTCCTTCCAGAAACTATATATCTAGAAAAATAGTAATATAGATTTTTCTTTTATGTAAATAAAATGAAGTTTCTATCTTTGTCTGTTACTATATCACACAAAAATACTTGGATGAGATTTCATTACATTTGAGAGGAATGGTTTAACAAAAAGTACAGACTATGCAACAGAGAGGAAATTCACTTTGGAGAGTCCTAATAGACCTTCTAGAGAAGCAGTCAGCTATCCTCTAAAGCAACTGACACCAAAGTGCAGGGAATTTATGTTGTGCTGCCAACTAGAATAGAAAGGTCATATAGTTTAAAAAGATCAAGGACAGAGAAACCATACTGGGATTTCAGACTTGGATCCCACCAGAAAGTTGTAGGTTATGCATTGATTGATTGATTGATTGATTGATTGATTGCAGTACTGGGGGATCAAAGCCAGGGCCCTGTGCATGCCAGGCAAGTACTATACCCCTGAGATGCACCCCTAGACTCTTTTTCATTTTTCATTTTTATTTTTGTAATTTTGAGACTGAGTCTTGTAAAGTTGTACAGGCTGCCTCTGGCCTCAAACTTGAGATTCTCTTGCCCCAGCCATCCAAGTAACCAAGAATGCAGGCATGTTCCAGGTACCTGGTTAGGATAGGTACTTTAAAGAGCATGGGTTAATTTCTGGTGATGTTTTTTCTCAGGTGAGCTTTCTACAGTATCCTGTAGGGTGAGTAGCAGCATAATTGTGTGTGGGTATTTTTTCAAATACCTGCGAAATTTGCTAATTTTACAGAGATTCTTTCTTTCTCCACACATTATTTTGCAGTATGCATGAAACATATTTATAACCACCACTTGGTTCTTGACTTCACCAGAGTTCAGGTCAAATTAAGAAGAAGTCAAATTCCACTAGTGGTCTTGACAGTATGTTAGATGTCCACTTTGAGCCTGAGGCTCTTAACTTTGAAAGGATAAAATCACCAGAAGAGTATCCTTGGATAATTGGATTAGTTCTTTTTGTGTGTGTGTGATACTTGGGGGTTGAACCCCAGGACCTTGTACATACTTTGCAAGTGCTCTACCACTGGGCTGTACCACCATCCTCATTTTTATTTTTTTATCTTGAGACAGGGTCTTACTAAGTTACATAGTCTGCCTCTGGCCTCAAAACTTGTAATCCTCCTGCCTCCACCATCTGAGTTTTCTTGTCATTCTCTAATCAACAAAGCATAACAACTATTTACATAGTATTTACATTGTACAAATATTATAAGAAGACTAGAGATGACTTAAGGTATACATGAATATTGCATAGATTATACGCAAGTACTTGTTGTCATCAGGTGCCATGGAGTCAGGTCCAACTTATAGCAATCCTATATACAACAGAGGGGCTGGGATTTAGCTTAGTTGGTAGAGCACTGCGCTGCAGTCTCTGAGGTCCTGAGTTCAAATCCCAGCACCGCAAAAAATGGGAGAAGGGCCTGGCAATCCACTCCAAAGGCAATTCCGAAATGGTCAGCCATTGAAAACCCTATGAGGGTCGCCATGAGTCGGATACCGACTTGATGGCACCTGACAACAACAACAACATATACAACAGAACAAAATACTACCCAACACTGCCATGCACATGATACTTTTATATTGCAGTCACTGTGTTTCTTCTCATTTTGAGCCATGCCATATCAGCAAAAGGAGGCCCCAGAGGCTTTACTTCATTCCCATCATTAAGGTCAACTCTACTTTGAGGAGGGCTGGGGTTTAGCTCAGTTGGTAGAGTGCTGCTCTGCACTCTCTGAGGCCCTCCATTCGATCCCCAGCATCTCAAAAATGGGAGAAAGATGTGGCAAATCACTCCAGGAGCAATCAGCCATGAAAACCCTATGAGGGTCACTATGAGCTGGACCCAACTTGACAGCACCTAACAACAATAACTACTTTGAGGAGGCAGCTCTTCCCCAGTTGTCTTTTGAATGCTTTCCAACCAAGGGGGCTCATTTTCCAGCACTATATCTAACAGTGCTTCTCTGCTATTCATAGTGTTTTTAATGGCTAATTATTTCAGGAGGGGCTGCTGGGTTCTTCTTCCTAGTCTCTCTTAGTCTAGAAGCTTAGCTGAAACCTGTCCACCATGGGTGACTCTGCTAGCCTTTGAAATACTGGGAGCATAGCTTTCAGGATCACAGCAACATGCAAGCCCCCACAACATGACAAGCTTCAAGATGTGTGGCAAAACTACACCATTATATATAAGAGACTATAGTACCTGTAGATTTTGGTATCACTGGGGGATCTTGGAACCAATCCCCAATGGATACCAAGGGACCATTGTATGATTTGGTGCAAATATTTCTTGGAATACCCTTGTGGGTCATTGTAGGGACTTTGACTTTTACTCTAGTTGCAATGGAAGTGATTTGAGTGTTTTGAGCAGAAAAGTGATGTGATCTGACTTACATATTAACAAATTTATTATGATTACTAAATGGAGAATAAAGTCTATAGAGCAACCAGTTAGGAGGCTATTACAATAATCTTACAGGAGATTATGGTGGGGTGGAGGAGGATGTTGATGGTGGAGGTGCTTAAAATAAGTTGTATTCAGGATATATTCTGAAGATATGTTTGGAGATGGATTAGATACAGTGTCTGAGCATATTGCAGATGGAGAGTTGTATTTAACGGAGGTTAGAGTTTAGCCAAATGCTTACTAAATGCTAACCCTGTGAATAGGAGAGAAGCACTGACATAGTGCTGGTCATGGAACAGTGTTGGATAATGTTTTTGTTCTGTTGTACATAGGATCACTATGAGTCAGACCTGACTCAATGGTACCTAAGAAAACCAACAATGTGATGACATAACCACGAATAAAAAAGAACGAATTATAATAACTGAGCATGGAGGTGTAACTCCATGGTAGAGCACTTGCTTAGCGTGCATGAGGCCCTGGTTTGATCTCTAGCATTGCCAGAAAAGAAAAATTGAACATGGATGTTAGACAAAGAAATATTTGAGGATTCCTTGCCTATTCCTTGAGGAATAGGTAAGGATCTTAGGTAAGATAAAGTAAAATGAAAAGATAGTAGAATCCATAGATTATTGGTTTTGCACTTAGGTTAGCAGAATATATATTCTTTTGGATTTCTGCAGTGGAAATGCCTTTGCATTTTCAGGTTAATACACTTTGTCTACTACAGGAAGCACCTGGAAGTAGAACTAGTCTACATATGTATTTTAGACTTTCTGCAATGGACATCTGAAGGGACTAAAGAGAAACAAAGAAGAGACCATTTAGATTGATAATGGCAAATTGCAATTAGAACTATTGAGCAAATAGCGGGGAACAGAGACTTCCTAAATCTCTCAATAAGTACCCAATTTGGTAAAGGAATTTTCACTGAGGTAGAAGAGTTGAGGTTTCTGGGTAATTTTATGGTATAACACTAGAGAATTTAAGCAATTCCGTTGAGTGAAAGTTCGGAGCCAAACACTATTCTTTACTTAGTTTTTGTTGTTCTCACCTCCTTGGACCTCTATTATGTGGTTAGGGCGCCCGAGAAAGTGAGGGTTGTGTGCATCCTAAATTGATTAAATCTGACAATGCTTGACACTAAAGTAGCAGACTGTTTTTTTTTTTCTTAATAAGTGTTCTATGACATTAATTCAGAGCAATAAATGGAGTTACATTATCTTTCTAATGATTTTTAAAAAAATATTAGATTAAATCATCACTACACTTCACTTAGCTCTTTTGTCTGGAATAATGTAATGGATTTTTAAAAGCATTCTCTTTCCTTATATGATATTTTGGGGTAAAAACTGATCTTTGGTCCAAGTAATTTGAAAAGCATTTAATAGACTTGTTTCTGAAAGATTTTGTTTCTGCATTCTTAGAATAGAAATAAATGACATTTAACTCACTTAAATTGCACATATTATATTTAATACATTTCACAGTTATCACGAGAAAAGCAGTAATGAAAATCAATTATACACAACAGAATACAGTATTTATTTTTTCTGTGGCACTATTACATTTTGCTCAGGCACAATTTTATCTTCATTTTTTTGGAGCTGGGGAGCTTGTTTCAAAAGTACAATATTGTGCTTAGTCAAGGATCAAAACAATTGTTCGTCTTGTACATGTAGCAGATACAAACTTCACAGACACAAACTTGATTGTACAAAAAGATGGCAAATCATTCCTTTTCCCCATAACTAAATTTAATTTCTACCTCTAGCTCCTGTTTCCCCTGGATGTCAGGAAACTTTATTTTGCTTCTTGAAGTGAGCTCAGGCCAATGCAGTAATTTCTCATCATTTATGTTAAAGTTCAGTTCAGACTGCTCTCCTTTATTCTGCTTTCCCTAGGGTGGAATGTCCTTTGGCAGTGGAGGGACCTAGAGGTCACACCTGGCACTATGATATCGAGTAAGCAGAGAATTCAGCTGTGGAGTTCACTGAGGTCACTGGCAGCTGCTCATGCTGTCATACGCTAGGTCCACATCTGGTTTCCTGTTTGCATGGTCCCCACTGATATCTTCAGATGTGGTCTCTCTGAAGGACTATCAGGCCTTTGGGACTCTGATGTTTCTTTGTATAATTTAGAAGGAATGGAAGGTTTGGCCATCTGCCTCTCACCTTTCTAGTGGCTGTGAATGACCCAGAGCTGCCGCTATACTCTGTTACACCACCTTCCTCTCATTGACAGTCAAGGTGCTTCTTTGAGTTCATTGGTGGTTCACTTACAGAGCTCCAGATATGAAGCAGACACAAGTTCCTTCTATAGAAGCCTCCAAAGTTTATATGGTGGGCTTATTATCCACCATCTTTCCCAAAGACCAGCTCTCAGAAGGGGCAAGGAAAAACCCTCTCATAAGGACCTGCCAGTGATTTGAGTTTTCTTCTTCCACTCCTGAAATTTTTCTCTGAGGATGATAAAGCAGATGTTACTTTGGCTCTTGGTAAGAAGAAATCATGGGTTTCAAATAGTGCTATTTGTATATTACTTTCTACATTAGCCTATTCTAATTTTCTTCTGAACTCATCCATCAATCCATTTTAATTTTCTTGCTTCCTCTCCAATCAGTTCCTTTATTCCCACTCTTACCTTCACATCAAACAGAGTTCTGGTTTGGGCCCTTGATTTTTTCCCTTAGTAGCCTCTGCCACTTTGAAATTTCATACATTTCTATATTTTCATCTGACATATCTACAGAAATCATGCCTCTTTTCAATACTGACCTCTCATATTTCAATGGCCTTGAAGACATTTCTACTTGGACCTAGCATCACCACCAAATAATAGGTCCATAAACAAATTCTTCATCTCTTTTCCACCTTTTAAAACTAGCCCCCACTTTTCATTTCTGTTCTTCATTTTTCTAGTCATTGTGTTCCAAATTCCTCCCTTTTTTGACTTCTAACAGTCACTAAATCTCATGCATTATTATTTTTTTTTCTTGCAGTTTTTTTATTGGACAATTTTAATGTACACTTTAATGTGATTCATTGTGACATGCTTTTCATTGCGACATTCCCATATATGCATTTTGATGTACCTTATTCATATAGGTGCCCTCTTACCCCCTTGTATGCTTCCCCCCTCTATCCTCCCCATCTAAGTCTTCTCTATCATTTACTTGGTAATATTTTTCTATATGTCATTGGGTTCCAGTTCTGTTTAAGGTAGAAACTTTTCCTGTAGTGAACTTTGTTTTTATCTTGTCAGAATAATTGCATGCATTTTCTAGTCCCTTTATATTGACACCATTCTTAGCTTTTTTTTTTGTTTTATTTTGATCCGACCTTTGAAAAGGATTTTTCCTTCTTATAATTTTGATTCAACTCCCACATATGAGTGAGAACATGTGGTGTTTCTCTTTCTGAGTTTGTGTTTGTTCACTTAGAATAATTTTCTCTAATTTCATCCATTTTGCTGCCAATGACCTTATTTCATTTTTCTTAATTTCATGCATTATTATTTTATCAATGTCTCCTATTGGCAGCTCTACTTCCATTTGACTCCTATGGGACTGTGGCAGCCCATTATCTGACTTCTCTCACTCTGATTTAGGGATTTTTAATTTTTTCGGTACTTAGGGACTGAATCCAGGTCCTTACACATACTTTGCAAGTGATCTACCACTGAGCTGCCTCCCAGCCTCTCTCCTTTTTTTTTAATCCTGTGACAGATTCTCACTAAGTTACCCAGGCTACCTGTAGCATGGAACTTGTGACCCTCCTGCGATTTGCTGGGATTACAGGCATGCACTACCACATTCATCCTGATTTAGAAATTTCTTCAGCTTCATCTCTTCCTGTCACATCCATCTCCTTCGGATCTCTCAGTTATCTTTATCCTATTTTATCTCTAAAGCTCACTTTTCACATTCCTTCTTGCTTCTTGGGATGGGTGAATATATTTTGGTTCTTCTAGCCTGGCTCTGATTCTGGGTGTCTGACAGGGTATTTGTTGAAGAACCAATCCTGGATGCTGACTTGATTGAGGAAGATTCCACTTGCTAGATTCTAGTCCTTGCCTGCCTAGCAGAGAAAGGGCTTTGGAGTAACTTGCCTTGCTGCCTGTAGTGTGTGCACACTGTCCTGAGGTTAATGGTAGTTTTGATCAGTGTATTTCTTCCAAGTCCTCAGGGATTCCTCACCATCTAGAGGAGATGATTCAAACATGTTGAGCTTGTATTAAGCTCTCCTGCGTCTGTCACCTCCAGATTTCTAGTTTTACTGCTAATGCCATTCATAAAAGAACCCTCAGCCCTGTAAATTGGTCTAATTTTGCCTCTCCAGCACTTTTTGCTTTTGGATGTCAGTTTTTTTTTTTCCCAGATACCTAAAATACTCACCTTACACAGCCTCCTACATTTCCTCATGAAAAACATACCCTTGATTTAAATTTTGGCTTAAATTACTCCCTGGAACTTTTTCCACTAGTTTTTTTTTATTCTCTCCCACTGAAAGTGGGAAGTAAAACAATAAATCATTATAATCACATAAATAGGAACTTAAAATAGGAAGACATCTAAATACACTAGTTGTACATAAGTAATATTGGTTTTTACAGCAATCAGACTGGCTAGGCTTTGATAGGTTTCTGTGGGGAATGAGAGATGATTTTTTTTTGTCCTAGAAATATCATAATGACCTCTGGATCTCCAAATCTGTACCTTTTTTCTAGTTCCCTTCCTCCTTGAAGTTTGTTGCATGAGTCCTCCCTGCCCTTCCCTCCACCTTACAATTCTTTCTTTACTTACTTTGTTTAGCAGCCTTCTCCTTTGGTCCAAATTCCTCACTGACTTCTCCTTCAGGCTGGCTTTCCATCTTTTTCTGCCCACATCTAATCTGCAGGTGCTCCTGGGTGCTTCACCACTACCTTTAAGAACCAGTTTATGACTCAGATATTCATGTCTGCCTTTGACTTTTCTACTAGCAACCTCAGTTACACCTCCATTTACAGTGTGGCAGTGGTGTAGGTAACTCAAACTCTAAATGTCCCAAAGTGAATTCACTATTACTCCCTCTGTCCCCAATTTCTCCTTCTATATTTATCATCTGTAATGGAAACATCATCTTTTCAGTTACCCATTGTGAAATAATCCTCAAGTAGTCCTCAGCTCCTCTGTTCTCTCTACAGCAATTCACTCCTCTCCTTTAAGCCCTTAGAAGTATTTCACTACACTCAGAGTAATATCAAATTTTTACTGTGGTGGTAAAAGTCTCACACAATTGACGTTTGCCTGATTCTCCAGCCTCATCTCATGCCACTATTCTCTTCTTTCCAAACTATAATAACTCAGATATTTTACCTCATGACTAGCTCCTTAGGATTCTTCATACCTAAGTTTAAAGGTCACCTAATCACAGTCACAATTTACCTAATTAAAATAACACTCCCTCTTTTATTTTACATTATTTATCACGCAATTTCTTCTTTCTTTATTCTTGCTGTTGAAGGGTAATGGAATGTGCCACTTTGGCATAAGTATTATTCTGAGCCAAGGCACTTGGAAAAAAACATGGCAGGTGGAAGGGTTCTCCTACTCTCCCCTTTTTCTTCCTGAAGGAAAGTGAAAAAACTCCCACATAGAACATTTCCTCCCTATTCTAGGAGGAAAGTAGCATTCTTATCATAAAGGAAGTTAAACTTTGTTAAACAAATCCTATTTTTCTTCTCATTTCACCTAATTGACTACCTAACTAAAGACCCTTTGCCTTGTAATGTTTCCATATCTTGCTACTCTTTGTCCAATTCAGCATGTAAATGTTTAACATCTTGGGTCTTCATTTTTTAAATTAAGGTTCCCGGGCTACAAGAAACTTTTATTAAGTAATCTTTCATGTTTTTCTCTTGTTGATCTATCTTATGTCAATTTAATTCTATGGCCCAGCCAAAAAACCCAAGAAGGTAGAGGTAAAATTTTGCATCCTTTATAATACTTACTGTCTGCTTCTCCACTGGCAAACAAACTTCATGAGAACAGGTGCCCAGTCTGCTTTCCATTATTGTAGTTGCTGATGTTTTCCAGGTAAGACAAGCTCAATAAATCTTTGTTGAATTAAAAAATTCAGTCAACAAGCCATTGAGACTTTTTTTCTTTCAGTACTTGGCAGTTAAACACTTGCACATGGTTTGCTCTACTACTAGGCCGCATTCCCAGCCCATTTTAAAATTTTTATTTTGAGACAGACTCTTGCTGAGTTACTCAGGCTGCCTCTGGCCTTGAACTTGCGATCCTTCTGCCTCTACCTCCCAAGTTCCTGGAATTACAGTTGTGTGCCACTGTACCTAGCTTCTTAGTCTATTTAAAAATGTCCCGTGAATACATCTTCCTTTTCCTTTTATTTTTATTTATTTGTTTATTTATTTTGCTCACTGATTTCTCTCCCCTGCTATTACTTGAGAAACAATCAAGTATAGTGGTTAAGTATGCTGATTTAGGTGTAAGATTGCTTGAGTTTAAATTCTAGACTTAACACTTACTAGACACAGTACCTTAAGCAAATTGTTTAACAATTGTATACTTCAGTTTGCATGTCTGTAAAATGGACCTAATAATAGTATTTTCCTTATACGGCTGTTATAAGAATTAATACATGCAGGGCACAGTGACACACACTTGTGATCCCAGAGACTTGGGAGGCAGAGGGAGGAGGATTGCAAGTTCAAAGCCAGAGGCAGCCTGTGTTACTTAGAACTTGTCTCAAAATAAAAGGTAAAGCATAAGCTGGGGATGCAGCACGGGGTAAAGTGCTTGCAAAGTGCCTGAGGCCCTGGGTTCAACCCCTGGTACTGCAAAGAAACAAACAAACAAACAAACAAAACCAGAAAAGAAAGAAGAAAAGAGAAGAAAAAAGGAAAAGGAAAAGAAAGAAAAAAAAGAAGGAAAAAGAAAAAAAGAAATAAATTCAGAAGGATGTACTCTGTTTACAGGATGAAGTTCAGTCCTACAATACAGAATGCAGGGTTCTTAACAGCCTCAGGCCAGGGCTACTATGTTCCAATTACTTGGGCTTCTTAGCTTTCATCAGTCACAGTATTACTTTTTCTGCTTCTGTATCTTTGCCTGGAATGCCTCTTCCCCATTCCAGACATGCAAATTATTATGCTTTCTCCTCATCCTGAAGATGTCATTCTAATGCTACCTGCTGAGTGAAGCCTTCATCTCAATAACTATAGCAATACTAAAAAATAATGACAACAGCTATACTTAATGAGCACCTACCAAATGCCAGACACTGTGCTGAACACTTCATATTATATTATTTAATCTTTTTAACAACATTGAGTAGGGCTAATACTAGTCTTCATTATGTAAATGGAGAAATGGGATTAGAAAGTTTAACGAGAAGAAACAATTTCTCTGTACTGCAGCAGGACTTCAGATATCCTCCTGTTATAGCTCTATATCCCTGTTATACAATTATTTATTCACTTGGTCACTCTCTGCCCCCTTTCCTGCAGAATGAACTCCCTTAGCTAAGAACTGTGCTATTCAGCTTTTTACCTTTGCCATTCGGTAGCAATGGCCAGCACTAATTATAGTCAGAAATTGCTTTCTCATGCCTGAACTGTATCTTCACCAATATGTCTAAACTCGGTTTCAGACAACTTTTTGTAATTGTGCCTAAAATTTCCCTTGGATCTTTGAACCTAGTTTAAAATTGTTGTTGTTATTGTCAAATTCTTTTTTAAATAAATAGCTATAAATTCCTTTTAAGGTAGGAATGGAGAAAATAAGAGCCACCAGAGGATATTAAACTTTATTTATTTAAAAAATCAATTTTCATATCAAATGATAAAAAACTCAAATTGTAAAAAGAAAAAAGATGTAAACAAAGCATTCATATTCATTTTGTGGCAATGACACAAAAGGAGCAAAATGCATTTTATTTAGCTTAAATTTGTTTTGAGACCTATATTCCTAATCATGCCCTTAAGAACCAAAGCAATTTTGCTTTTTGCATTTTTTGAAATACAGTTATAGAGATTTATCAACATAATAGCCCTACATATCTTTCATTGATAGGCACTTCCCTATTCAAAATAGTCTATTTTTATTGGCAAAGAAGCTTTTGAAACAAAACATGAAAAGATGAGGTTTTTTCATAAGAACTGACAGATAAAATTAGAAAATCTATGAGGGAGATTTTTTTTAAAATGTAGTTTATTTTTTTTGCCAGAATATGCCTCTACACAGAGAGATTTCAAGCAATGTAAACTATAACTTAATTCCATTTATTTTACTATTTCCATGGATATAAATATTAGAAATAATTTGGATTTTGGAAAGATTTCCTTGAAGTTGTGAGAAAAATAAGACATTGAAGATAAGTTATTTTCTTAATTAAGTGAAACTCAGAAAGTCAGTAAATTTTGCAGTGCAGATTCAAGTCAGACTACTCCAATAACGTTTGTACCCACAGACTTCAATGTGGTGTTCTCTTGGAGTGGACAGTGAGAGAGCTAACTTGCTAGGGATGGGGATAGGTGTCATAGTAGGGAATAAAATGAAGAAAATGTTAATAATTAACATGAGTCAAGCACTCATGTATCAGACACCTAGATATGGGCTTTAGCATGCATTGTGCATTATTTCATTTAAACCCACAGCAACTCTATGAAGTAGGCATTTTTATTATCCCTATTTTGTGCATGAAAGAACCAAAGCTTAGAAGGACTAGATGTAACTTGCCTAAGGAAACACAACCAGTGATGTCCAGCTGAGAGAAAAACCCATATAGTCTTTACTCCAGGGGCTGCACTTTTAACCACTATGCCATAAATGACTACAGATCTATAATACTCTAGTGGTTCTATGTTTAACATTTGCCTCCATAAATAGATACTTATGATGATAACACATACAAGTTTTGGGTTCAACTTGAGAAATTCAACAAATAGGAAATTGAGAAAAATGTTTCTGGTTGAGCTTCATCACTATTGGTCTTGGGACTCTTGGAAGGGTTGTCACATTTTAGGTATTTTCCTTGTTGTTGTTGTTGTTGTTAGGTGCTGTTGAGTCAGTATCCAACACATAGCAACCCTATGTACAACAGAAGAAATGCTATTGTCAGTGCTTCTCGGCTATTCATAGGGTTTTCAATGACTGATTGTTTTTTGGGAGTGGGTTGCCGAGTCCTTCTCCTGGTATGTTCCTTAGACAGTAAAAAAACTAAATGTGTAGATAGGAAGATCCAGATATACCAATAGAACCAAAATTTTTAGGTGACAATAGAAAAGGCTATGCTGTCCAAACCATTACAAGACACAATATTTACAACAGTCTCAAAAAATATTCAAACAGGGTAGTTTACAGCCTCCATGACAAATCATGGGCTGGGGTTCAGCTCAGTTGTTAGAATGCTGCTCTGCTCTCTCTAAGGACCTGGGTTCGTTCCCCAGCACTGCAAAAACAGGAGAAGAACATGGCAATCCACTTCCAAAGCAATTCTGAAACAATCACCCATTAAAAACTCTATGAGGGTCACTATGAGTCGGACCCCAACTCAATGGCACCTAACAACAACAACAACAACATGACAAAGCATTATGGTTATGATTTTTGTTGTTGTGGTGGTGGTGGTTGTTATCTAGCATAAATCTATCAAACAGAAACTTTAACCTTTGATTTCTTGAAGTACAAGCCATCCAAATATGTGCAAGGAAATGCTGAATAGAACTATAGGAAAATGGTGACAATTTGGAATGATTCATAGGCAGAATTTTTAGGGTCTTAAAAATTTTATGAGTCTCAAAGAATTTCTCAGTAATTAATGAATCTACCAACTGTTGACATGTAGCCAAAGCTTAAGGTCTGGGCAATGATTATGTACTTAGGGATTATCTATGCCCTTTAACTTTTCTCCTTCTCCTTTGGCTGACTATCCCATATAATTACTCTGCTTATTTGCAATTAAAATCTATCCATTTTGCTATGCATTAGCAGATGTGATCAAAAATATCTGTTAGCAGTTAAAACAACACTTTGTCTAAGTTATGTTATAATCATCTTTTTAAAAATATACAATCTTTTCTAACTAATAATGGACTCACTTTGTTTCTTTCACATATCATGTGTCTTTGCTCTAGGTTAATTCATTATATTTGGACTTGGCCAATTGTCTTTTCTTGTGTTACAATAATATGGCCTGTATTTTTCATGATATGTTTCATTTTTAATTAGACTTTGCTTTTTAGAGCAGTTTAGGTTCACAGAAAAATTGAGTGGAAAGTACAGAATTGAAACATTCCTCCTGTCCCCCCCACACACAAGAAAAAATCTCTCCCACTGTCAACCTCCCCCATTTTGTTTGTTACAATTCACAAACTAATAGTAAGCCTTCATCATCCCATACTTTACATTGATGTTCACTCTTGGTGTTGCTCATATCATGTGGGTTTTGATAAATGTGTATTGAAATGTACCCACCACTGTAGTATCATATAGAATAGTTTCACTGCCCTAAAAATTCTCCTCACTGTGTCTGCTCATCCCTCCTTACATTCTCATCCCTGTTCACCACCAATCTTTTTACTGTCTCTATAATTTCGCCTTTTCCAGAATGTCATATAGCTGGAGTCATACAATATATAATCTTTTAACATTGACTTTTTTCATTTAGTAATATGCATTTAAGGCTCTGGCAATTCTAAATAGTTGTAGGGTACTATCTCTTATTTAATTTGCACTTCTGTAATGACAAATGATGTGAAACAGCCTTTCATATGTTTATTTGTCCTCTGCATATGTTTCTTTAGTAAGTTCTTTCTTTCTTCCTTCCTTCCTTCCTTCCTTCCTTCCTTCCTTTCTTTCTTTCTTCCTTCCTTCCTTCCTTTCTTTCTTTCTTTCTTTCTGTGGTGCTGGGGATCAAACCAATGTCCTAAAGCCAGCCAGGAAGTGCTGTAACCATTAGGCTACACCTCCAGCTTCTTGCTCATTTTTAAATCAGATCTTTTCTTACTTTTAAGAATTTTGTGTATATTTTTGCAAATACTTTCCCCTTATTTTAAGTCTATTTTTTCATGGTTTTAAGAGTTATTCTTTACCCCAATTAATATTCATTAATTAAATTTCTTTGAAACACATTTATTTGTACATTTATTTAACAAGCATTTTCACGTTTCAGCATTGTTCCAGGTGGTAGGAATGCATGGCAAATAAGGGGCATTTGATGTCTTTGGGCTCAAAGAATTCAATCTGTCCACCATGAGAGACATTGTTAAGAAGTGCTACAGTAGAAATACATGTAGGGTATTATGGGCACAAAAGTGAGTTGCAACTTTTCTGGGATAGGTAAGGCCAAATGAATAACAACTATGACAAATAACAATAGCCAATGCTTATTTATAAGTTCTTGTTAGGTACCAGTATGGTGGCCAAAAGTTTTATATACATTATCATTTTAAAAACTCACATTAGTCCACAATATATGTACAATTATGGCAATAAACTAAGAATTTTTGCTTAATGAAGGATAACATGGACAAAGTAAAAACCAACATAATGGGGAAAGCATATTGGGTATGTCTAAAACGAACAAAAAAAGAATCAGGTTACTCTCATGGAGATATGGGAATAAAGACTGGAATCTATGAGGATTTTACTCTCCATTCTTCAGTATTATTTGAAGATTTCTGTTTTATCATGGATTTATATTGCTTCTTAAACAATCATTGGTCTGCAGCCATCGCCCCATGGCATCCTATCCCATCAGAGCTTGGAAGTTAAGCAGGGTCGGGCTTGGTTAGTACTTGGATGGGAGACCGCCTGGAAATACCAGGTGCTATACATTTGGGAGACAGACCGGGAACCCACCCCCCAAAATCAATCCGCCATTGAAAACCCTATGAACAGCAGAGAATCACTGACAATAGTGTTTCTCCTGTTGTATGTAGGGTCGCAATGAGTTGAATACTGACTCGAGGGCACCTAACAACAACAATAAATAATCACTAAAGAAAACTATATAATACTCAATGAGAAAACTGTAGAAAATTTTACATAGAATAACTTGTCAACCATGAGAAGAATAGAAAAACAAGAAAGAAGTTTACTAAAATGTATCAGTTTTTATTTGAAAATTGACAGACTGGTCATTCTATTCTCATTTGTCCTTCCTTTCATTCACTCAAGCTATTCATTGATCAACCCCTGTGGGCTAGAGAATGTGCTAAGAACTGAGAATGTGAGGAATAAGAGACACACACTCTCTGCCCGCACAGAATTTGCATAAGGCAGACCTTAAACAGACAATTATGCAAATTATTAATGAATTATATTGCAATAAGCGTAACAAAGTAGTGATATAGAGTGACATCATGTACAAGGGCAGGCCAACTGGGTCGGTGAATGCATTCCCAAAAAACTTCAGCTTAGAACTAAAGGATAAATGGGGATTTGATAGGCAGAGACAGGGAAAAAAATTCTTTTTTTTTTTCTAAACTTTATCTATAAATGTTGGTGGGGTTCAGAGTAATGAATCATTTGCTATATCCATTATGCAGCTATTAAATCACTTTTGATTACACATTTATCATCTTCCATATTTTACAGAACTATAAACTAAAGAAGAAAAGAAAAAAGATAGGAATTTTAATTAATATGTAATAAAATCATATGCTATCATGGATTATATTCTTACTGATTTTTTCCCCTCCCCTTATTTTTTCATATATTCTTATAGTTGTACCTTATAGTTTGAGATTTTTCTCTCCCTCTTAACCCCTTGGTTATTTCCCCTCCCCTTCCCCCTTTCTCCAAACTTCACTCCCACACCAACTTCCCTTCCCCCCTTCTTTCTGATCTGCTTGTATTTTCCATTCCTAAATAGGTATGATTGTTCATTTCATATGTCTATGTATAATTTTTTCCTTTAAGTTAGATTTAGCTCCCACATATGGATGAGAACATATGGTATTTCTCTTTTTGAGTCTGAGTTAATTTGCTTAAAATGATGTCCTCCACTTCCAACTATTTTGCTGCAAATGACATAATTTCATACTTTTTTATTGTTGAATAATATCCCATGATGTATATATGCCATATTTTTCAATCCACTCCTCTGTTGATGGACATCTTGGTTGATTCCATATCCCCGAGGAAAAAATTTCTCTACAAAGAGCATGTATCACTTTTTATCAGGAAAAATGAACATTTTAAGCTCTTTATCAAAATGACTAATATTCCTCTTTCCCTTTTGTATCTCAGTAGTGGTTCAATGCTGGAAGTGGACTCTCTTTGCTTGATTTAGGCAAATTCAATTTAATGATTATTGGGGTTCGGCTCCGACTTGGCAAAGGTTTGGAACCTGGCCCACACTAGGTGAATCCCAGGCTAAGTGAGGTCTAAGTGAGGGCTGGCCGATGGCACCAAGAAGGATCTGGGGAGCCTTCTTATAACAAAAGAAATGAGGTTTTATTAAACTGCTCCTGAAAACGAGGGTGGGAACAAGCCTGGAGGCATCTTGGACGTTGATGGTCTGCACTGACCTGGCCTCTTGAAGTTCACCTTCCCTATCCTCCTCCAACCCAGGTGTGGGGGGGGCGGGGATTGGAGAGTGCTTCCTGTCTTGATGGACACCTTCGGCCCTTTAGGGCCCCTGGGCTTGACACAGCATCTTGAAAGGAGGTCCGGTAGGTTGGAGGTCTGGAGTAGGGAGCAATAGTCGGGATTGACAGGTCCGGGTGATGAGTGGAGCACATGAGGGTAGAGGTGAAATGAATCTGGGGGTGGTCACAGCCTGTTTAAATAGCCTCTTGGAGAGGGGTGTCTAGGAAGCAACCAATCAGGGCAGGGGTCGTGTCTGGGACACTGTCATGCACACGGGGGCTTGAGATTTTGCAACGTTGATTGGTAGGTAGGGAATGGGCCAGGCCAATCATGACTGTTCCCTTATTGACCAATCGGGTGGCCCCGGGTAGCCAATCAGATTGAAGGAGGCGACCCCTAACCTGGGCTGTTTGGGGGCCATCTTGGGTGACTCGATGGGAGGAGTAGGAGCCAAGGGCCCAGGTGTGGGGCAAAGGTGACCCATTGCTATCTTGCCCTGAGTCTCTTATTCCCTGGACAACAGATGTTAGCCCTCCAGGAAGATTGGACAGGCCCCCACCTCTGGGCCACATTCTAGGGTTCTCCAAATCTTCTCCTACAAATGATCAGACATTTTTCTCTCTCATTCAACTATTTCAATTGAGACTGCTAGACAAAAAGTAAAATAAATAATGATTAAATAGCCTCTTTGCCCAGGGATTACCTTAGGAAACTTAGTAGTTTATTTATGGCCTTTTGGTAGTCAATCTATCAAAAAGAACTTGTGAAATACACTTAATGTTGACCTTGAGGGAAATAAGACCCAAATTCTTTGCTAGTTGAAGTCCTATTTTTTTTTTTTTTTTGCGGTACTCAGGGTTGAACCCAGGGCCTCTTGCTTGCATGCTTTGTAGGTGCTGGACCACTGAGCTGCCGCCTCCAGCCCATTTTTTTTTTTAACCTATTTGAGACAGGGTCTCACTAAATTACACAGACCTCCTCTGGTCTTGAACTTGCGATCCTCCTTCCTTTGCCTCTCCAGCCACTGGGATTACAGGCATGTGCCACCACACCCGGCCTTGAAGTCCTATTTTTAGAAACTAAGATTAAGGAACACAAATGAAAGAACAAAGGACAAGAATTACATATTTTGAAATCAATACAAATGTATCAGTAATGGAATTTTTCTCCAAGGAGTTTCAGAATCAAAAAGTTATCGCTGGGTATTTAAAAATAAAGACTCCAAATATCTCAACATTAGAATCTTCTGTTAAAATTCTCAGATGAGTAGTAATTTTCCACAATATGATTTGATATTACCTGTTTGGAGGAAAGAGGAAAATAACATCTCTATAATAAACATGCATTAATGATTTTTATAGCCTATTATTATCATCTGTAGGAAAACCAAAAGGAAAAAAATAGAGAGTCTGTTAATAAATGTCTGCATCCATACCACTGTGGCATCTGATCCCATCAAATTTTGGAAGCTAAGCAGGGTCAGGTCTGGTTAGTAGTTGGATGGGAGTTGCTTGGGAACACCAGGTACTATATGCTTGGGAGAAGGACCTGGCAACTCACTCCCAAAAGACAATCATCCATTGAAAGCCCTAAGAATAGCAGAGAAGCATTAAGAATACTATTTTGCCTGTTGTATGTAGAGTCACTATGAGTCAACAACAATTAATAGATACCATGCCATTAAAAATCACTAAATAAGTGAAACATTAAAGGCTTAAGTATTAGTATTAGCTTCTTATTGCTACCTTAACAAACAACCACAAATTTGGTGGCTTAAAATAAAACAAATGTATTGTCTTATAGTTCTGGAACTCAGAAGTCCAAAATGAATAGGCAGAGTGGTGTTCTTTCTGGAGGCTCTATGGGAGAATCCATTTCCTTACCTTTTTCCACCTTTTACCAACAGATTGTCATAGAAGTGTAAACAGAGTGCTTCTTGGCTATGCTATGTTAAGGATGGCTATGCTATGTCGTGTGTAGTTTGGGCATAGGAGAGAACAATCCCTGGAGAAAGATATCATGTTTGGAGAGTGGCAGGTCAACTAAAAAAAGGAAGACATTTTACTAGATGGATTGTCACAGTAGCTGCAACAATGGACTTAAACATAAAATAGATTATGTACCTATCACAGAGTCAGGGGGTGTTTCTTTCTACTATACACAGGGTCACTATGAGTTGGTCCCTAACTAACAGCACCTAACAACAATAAGCAACAGAAACTACTTGCATTCCTTGGTTCATGTCCCTTAATCATTCCAATCACTGCTTCCATTTCACATCTCTTTTCTGACCTTCTTGTCCTCTTCTTTAAGGACCTGAGATTATATAAGGCTCACCTAGATAATTCAATATTTTCTCTTTATATAAAGATCCCAAATTATTCATATTTGAAAACTTCTTTTTGCCATGTAAGAAAACATATTCACAGGTTTTAGAGATTAGGGCATAGATAAACTTCAGTGAGCCATTATCTGCCCACCATGGTATCTTTCTAGAAATTCATCCATACACATTTATCTATCTCTTCTCCAATATTCCAATATGTTCTAAGAGATGGCTTTCAGGATATTTTACACTTTATAATCCACGGTGGAATGAAAATATCTACTAAAAGTCCCTGAGGTCTTGGAGGATCTCTCAGGAGGGTTAATGTACATGTAATGTACATGTAAAATCCATGTACAACTGAATAAAAATTAATTAAACAAAATCAGTTGCCCTTGTAGGAAGTTCTCAGCTCATGGCGAACTGAACACTCCATCATTCAGCTTTGCATCTATAGAACCAATGGCTTCCTAATTGACATGGGAGGAGTATACTGAGACAGCAATTTTTGAATTGTCAAAGCCTTTGACATAACTCTATGCCCAGGTCATTATGGCATTTTAATGACAGCACAGGATTTCAAAAAAATGAAACTTTGAAGGGCAGTTGCTCTGCTTTTGAATTGAAGCAATGTTATTATGGGTCAGCCTGAAACTAACTAGAAGGTCATAAAATGGAAATGGATTACAGTAGAGTAACAAAGTATTATTTAATGGCTCACTGAAAAGAAGGAGAAAGAGTATTTGAGGACAAACTAAAGTAGAATTTAATGCGGTTCAGTATAACAAAATCAGAACTAGGAAAGGATACAAATGCACCAGAATGAAAATACTGCTATTTTATTTTAATTATTTTCCTATTTGTATTTTATTATACATTTAATATCCCCCTGTTGAATTTAACTTTGCCCAAAGAAATATTTTGGCTGTTAGATATGAAATACTTCAATCAAATACTTTGGGTTTTGATTGTTATAGGAAGCAGTGTTGCCTGTAGCTACTAAACTATATAATACAAAGCACACTGAAAAATCTCTCAAGGGCCATGTTTTGGTCCTGATTAAATTTATCTTTTCCACTCATGTTATTTATAACATTTATTTAGTAGTCACAAATGCATTTATAATAGGTTTATGTAAGTTTGTCTTCAAAATTGCTCTGGGTAAATATTTAAACCAGGCTTTATTTGTATATCAGTCCTAAACCTGATCCATTCCCTGTGATCCTTATGCTTTCTTTTTAAAAGTCTGTTCACTTGTGCAGGTCAGAAATCCAAAAATTATCCTTCAAAGGGTTCTCTCTCTTCCTTCCCAGTTATAATCCATCACCATGTTCTTTTGGTTGTAACTTTAAAATCCCTCTTGGTTCTCTCCATTTTTCATCATCTCCAATCTTTTTTTCCCCCCAGTACTGGAGGGTTGGACCTATGGCCTTGCACATGCTTCACCACTGAGCTGCACTCCAAGCCATGTTTTATTTTTTATTTTGAGACAAAATCTTGGTAAATTGTGCAGACTGCCTCTCACTTCAAACTTGAGTGCCCCCTGCTTCCGCCTTCCAAATTGCTGGGATTACAGGTGTACAACTTGGTGCCCAGCCATCATCTCCTCTCTTAATATTTCCCTCTAAGCTATAATTTCTTAGATTATAGTAAGACATCCAAATGTTTTATATGTACCCATTCTCCTCACTGAAGCCAGTATGATCTCTCCCATTATGAAACTTTTCAGTGTTCTTAGGTTACAGACTAAAATCCATAACCTAACCCTCTAAGCCCATTTTGCTATTCAGCCTGATATTGTAGCACTCTTTGTTTTGTTCTCTGAATTACAAGACCAATGCTACTGTAAAATTGCCTCTGATAAATCAAGCTGCTTTCTACCACAGATTCTCTGCAAGGATTGTTTCTTCTGCCCTGACAGCTCTTCCCTCTCTTCTCTCTTCACTTCATTAACTCGTTAATTTCAGCTCGATCATTTCCTCAGTGAAACCTGCTCTGGCTCTCCTTAAATGGTTGGATGTCCCAATAGGAAATCTCCTCTTAGATTTTTACATTGTTTAAATGCTTCTATTATTAATATCTGTTTCCCCTAGGCTGTGAGATCAGAAAATTGCTTAATTTTCTTAGGCTCCTGTGTTGTCTGTGCCTAGAACAATGCCTGGTACATTGTTGTTGTTAGGTGCTGTTGAGTCAGTATTGACTCATTGTGACCCTCATAGGGTTTTCAATGGCTGACTATTTCGGGATTGCCTTGGGAGTGGATTGCCAGGTCCTTCTCCCATTTTTGCAGTGCTGGGAATTGAACTCAGGACCTCAGAGACTGCAGTGCAGCACTCTACCAACTGAGCTAAACCCCAGCCCGCCTGATACACAGCTGGTGCTAAACAAATGTCTACTGAATGAATGAATAATACAATCGTGTTCTTGGTGCAGGAAGGAGGAGAGAAAAAAAAAAGGAGAAAGAAAAAGAAGATTATGTAAGGGGGATAGGGAAGAGGAGAAGGGAAGAATAAACAGTGATCCAATCAATAGTCATCTTAGAGTCAGTAAACTCAATCTTAGTTACCTTTTGATTGAAGAACAACAGTATGGGTAGAATATGTGGTGTGACTTACTGTGAGAGTCAGTTATAAAAACTTTTATTAAAGAAGCTAGAGGCTGGGTGCAGTGGCACACACTTGTAATCCCAGCAATTTGGGAGGAAAAGGCGGGAAGATTATAAATTCGAGGCCAGAGGCAGCCTGTGTAATTTACCAAGATCCAGTCTCAAAAAACAAAGTAAACCAAAAAAAGGGCTGAGGGTGCAGCCCAGTGGTAGTATGTTCAAGGTCTTGAGTTCAACACCAAAATGTTGAAACAAAACAAAAGAGAAGGAAGGTACTGGTGCTCGCGCGCGTGTGTGATTTTGATCAATCAAATGCTTGTTTTCTCTTTTAGTTGCCAAATTAAGTCTTAATTAATTCACTTACCGAAAAATTTAATCAGTTAATGAATAACTAAATGGAATTGAAATCTTTTTCTATTGGTACTAGCTTTTTTATTGGAAATTTTTAATGTACAACTTAATGTGTTTCATTCTGACATGTATTTCATTGTGACATTTCCATGTATGTGTTTCATTGTACATTGTTCACATAACTTCCCCCTTACCCTCATGCCCCTTCTCCTCTATCCCGCCCCCCCCCCACCAATGGCCTCCTTTCTACTTGCATATCTTTTTGTGGAAATATTTATCTATACATGTGCATCCCAATTTTGATTTAAATCTAAACTTTTTTCTATAATGATCTATCTTTTTACATTCCCAGCCATGTTACATGAATAATCTAGTCTGTTTGCATTATTGCCATCCTTTGGTATTATTGGTGGTATTATTATTATTATTATTATTATTATTTCTTGAACTATTAAGGTTGGGCTGTTTACTTTGAGGTTGACCTCTCATTCCTCACTCCTCCTTGGTCCTCCTCCCCCTCCTGTCTTCTCCCATCAACATTCCTTTTGCTAGATTACTCCCTCCTTCTTTTTCCACTCCTTAAATTGTCCCTTCTCTGCTAAGTTTACATGAGCTTTTTGTTATGTTCCAATTTATGTATAGGATTTTTTTCCTTCTTTTAAGTTTGATTCACCTCCCACATATGAGTGAGAACATGTGGTATTTCTCTTTTTAGGCTTGTGTTCATGCACTTAAGATCATTTTATCCAATTCCATCCGTTTTGCTGCAAATGACATCATTTCATTTTTTTGATTGCTGATTAGTATTCCATTGTGTATATGTACCATAGATTTTTATCCATTCTTCTGTTGATGGGCACTTTGGTTGATTCCATATCTTTGCTATTGTGAAAAGTGCTGCATTGAACTGGGAGATGCAGCTGTCTCTGTGATATGATGCCTCATCTCCCTTTGGGTATATTCTCAATATTGGTATGGCTTGATCATATGGTATATCTATTTTTAGTTTTCTGAGGTACCTCCATATTGATTTCCAAAGTGGTTGAACCAATTTACAACTCCACCAGCAATGTAAGAGGGTTCCCTTTTCTCCACAACCTTGCCAGCATTTGTTGTTATTTGTTTTATTGATCTTGGCCATTCTTACTGGAGTAAGGTAGAATCTCAGAGTTGTTTTGATTTGCATTTCCCTAATGGCTAAGGATATTGAGCATTTTTTCATGTGTTTCATGGCCTTATCAACTTCTTATATTGAGTTCCTTTGCTCACTTGTGTATTGGGTGATTTGTTGTCTTGGGAATTGTTTTCTTGAGTTCTTTATAAATTCTGGGAATTAGTTCTCTGTCCAATGTATAGGATGTGAGGATTTTTTTCCCATTCAGTGGGAACCTCCTTGACTCTGTTGATTGTTTCCTTTGCTGTGTAGACGCTTTTTAATTTCATATAATCAAATTTATCTATTCTTGTGATTTCCTGAGCAACTGGAGTTCTATTAAGAAAATGCTTTCCTATGCCTATATGTTGGAGTATATTGTCTATCTTCTCTTCTATTAATTGTAAAGTTTCTGGTTTTATGTTGAGGACTTTTATCCATTTCAAGTTAACTCTCATGGATATTGAGAGGTGTGAGTCTGTTTCCATTTTTCTACAAGTGGATATCCATGTTTCCCAGCACCATTAATGAAAAGGCTATCCTTTCTCCAATTTACCTGCTTTCCTTCTTTGTCGAAAAGCAGGTGGCTATAGATGCATTGATGTATCTCTGGGTCTTCTGTTCCACTGGTCTTCAGGCCTATATTTGTGTCAGTACCAAGCTGTTTTTTGCTACTATAGCCCTGTAGTATAGTTTAAAGTCAGGGATTGTGATCCCACCTGCAATTGTTTTGCAGCTTAAGAGTGTTTTGGCTATACATGGCCTTTTGTGTTTCCATATGACTTTTTGGATCCTTTTTTCTATTTCTGTAAAGTCTGTCATTGGAATTTTAATGGGGATTACATTAAATCTATAGATTGCTTTTGGTAGGATAGCCATTTTTACAATATTGATTCTCCCCACCATGAGCAGGGGAGGTCCTTCCACTTTTTAGTATCCTCTTCAATTTCTTTCTTTAATGTTTTGAAATTTTCCTTATAAAGATCTGCAGGATCTTTGGTTAGATTGATTCCAAGGTATTTAATTTTCTGGTGGGCTATCGTGACAGGGATTATACCTGTAATTTCCTTCTCTTGCTGCTTTCAGTTGGTATAAAGGAAGGCTATTGATTTTTGAGGGCTAATTTTGTATCCTGCCACTTTACTAAAGGAGTTAATTAGGCCTAAAAGTTTTCTAGAGGGGGTTTTCAGGTCTTTTAGGTAAAGTATCATCTCATCCACAATAAGGATAATTTGACTTCTTCTTTACCTGTCTGTATCCCTTTGATTTCTTTCTCTAGTCTAACTGCCCTGGCAGGGACTTCAATCACAATGTTAAGTAAGATAGGAGAGAGTGGACATCCTTGTCTTGTTCCAGATATTAGAGGAAATGGTTTTTTCTATTTTTCTCCATTTAATATAATGTTGGCTATAGGTCTTTCATAGATGGCCTTTATGATATTAAGGTGTTTTCCTGTTATGCCTATCTTCTAATGGAATTGAAATCTAAACACAGACTATGCTTAACATTTTAACCAAGTTGTAAATAATGCTATGTCATATTTTAGCATTTAAAAAGAAATTATTATTTCTAGTACTGGAATGTGTTTAAAACTTCTCATATGCCCTTCATTTAGGCATGAAGCTTGCTGTACTCTGGACTTAAAAAGCAGTGGTTCATTGAAAAAATGAAAAGAAATAGAAATCTATTATTTAACATGACAATGAATTTTCTAATCCAGTAGCTAATGACAGATTTGTTATTGTTGTTGTTAGGTGCTGTCAAGTCATGTCTGACTCATAGTAACCCTTACTGGATTTTCAATGGCTGATTGTTTCAGAATTGCCTTAGGAGTGGATTGCCACATCCTTCTCCCATTTTTTGCAGTGCTGGGAATCAATCTTGGGACCTCAGAGACTAAAGAGTGGTGCTCTTCCAGCTGAGCTAAATCCCAGCCATGACAGATTTAGTAGGAAAAAATGATAAAACCATTAATTTTAAAACAAAAATGAAATAACAATAACTGCTCACTACCAACATTACTAATTAATATTTAGCCATAACATAAACTGTGAAAAAGAAATCCAAGAAATAATATGGTAAAAGAAGAGACAAAAAGTAATTCACAGATATAACTGAAAAACTAGAAACATCAAAATAATTTATCAAACAGAAGTTTTTAATAATTTTTATTATAAAGATAGTGAAATAATTATCACAATAATGAAAAATAATTGGACACAAAATATGACCTGCACATCAGCCTTAACTGAGTAAAATATATAATGAGTTGTACAGATAATACACATATGTGATATTTTATATATTTCCTACATAATGAAAAAAGAAATCCATTAAGCATTTTAATAAATGTTAAAAATACCTAGAAAGGAATTTCCCTTCTGTGTCTGTCAGCTTGTGATGTGGTGGCTTGTGTGTTGCTGTAATGTTGAAAGCTACACCACTGGTATTTCAGATGCCAACAGGATCACCTGTGGTGGACAGATTTCAGCTGAGCTTCCAGACTAAGTCAGACTAGGGAGAAGAACCTGGCAGCCCACTTCCGAAACAATTAACCATTGAAAACCCTATGAAAAGCAGAGAAACACTGTCAAATATAGTGCTGGGAAATGAGCCCCTTATGCTGGAAGGCATTCAAGAAACGACTGGGGAAGAGTTGCTTCCTCAAAATGGAGTCAACTTTAATGATGGGAATGGAGTAAAGCTCCTGGGACCTCCTTTTACTGATGTGGCACAACTCAAAATGAGAAGAAACACAGTGATTGCAACAATGAGTTTAAACATAAAAAGATTGTGTGCACAGTATTGGGTAGTGTTTTGTTCTGCTGTACTTAGGGTCACTGAATTTGGTCCAACTCCATGGCACCTAACAACAACCAAGCAAGTCATTTAATTATAGATAGCTATGGCTTAAAGTTTTACAAAAAATTTTAAAAAGAAAATACACATTGTCGGGGCCCAGCATGGGAAGGGGAGAGCCGAGGATGAAGAAGACGAAGAGGCCAAGACTGATGGTCTTGAGCTAAACTTTATTCTCTATACTCATGCTTATATAGCGACTCAAGGAGATACTAAAAATAGCTCACAAAGGTAACTGCAGTGCAATGGACTTTGTAACAGTCATAAAGTTTACAATCAACTTAGCTTTCCAGTAACAGATTAATCCTAAAGATACAATCAAGGAACAAC
>VMDO01012165.1:13199-63546 GCA_007922755.1 Pedetes capensis | reverse complement strand
TTAAACTCAAGGTTTCGAAGAAATGAGGGCCCATCACTGGACTTGGTTGAGCAGGCCTCTGTTTGGGACAGGTACCCCAGTCCCTCCGACACTTATACAATCAGACCATAGATAAGTTTAACAACTTAAAACATTATATCATAGCCCCCCATAATGGCTGGTGGGCATGTGCCACTGGTCTAACCCCATGTGTCTTTAACATTGTGCTCAATCAGACTAAAGACTACTGTGTACTTGTACATCTTATCCCAAGGCTTATTTATCATTCTGGTGATGATCTGTTAGACAGGTGGGAAGGAATCATGAGTAGGACTAAAAGAGAGGTCACAAACGCTCTCACTGTGTCTATGGTGTTAGGGCTAGGAGTAGCTGGAATAACTACAGGAGCCACTTCCTTAGTCCTTCAGGGGCAATAGTACCAAAGCCCCCAAGCCATCATAGACCTTGACATTATATATATATATATATATATATATATATATATATATATAGAGAGAGAGAGAGAGAGAGAGAGAGAGAGAGAGAGAGAAACTTCTATTTCTCACTTACAAGAGTCTTTGACATCACTCTCCAAGGTAGTGTTACAGAATAGAAAAAGTCTAGACTTGTTCTTACAACAGGGAGGGTTATGCACCGCTTTAAATGAAGAATGTTGTTTTATTTTGACCATTCAGGCATAGTTAAAGACTCCATAACAAAGCTGAGAGAAGGACTTGCCAAACGAAAGAAAGAAAGAGAACAGAACCAAAATTGGTTTGAGTCATGGTTTAATTCCTCCCCTTGGCTGACTACCTTAATATCTACTTTAGCTGGCCTAGAATTTTACTTTTTGCTAGCGACCTTGCATTATTAACCATCTTATTGCCTTTGTTAAAGAAAGATTTAACACAGTACAGCTCATGGTATTGAGACAACAATATGAGCCTCTAAAAACCTCAGAAGAGACGGTTACCTTAAGACAACTAAAATAAATCCTCCAAGATTGGAGTATTCACAAGAAAAAGGGGGAATGAAAAACGCTACCACTTCCTCCTCCCCCTCCCTAAACCTTACAATGCTTGTTTAAAGTTACTGTAATGTTTCTTAGAGTTCCTGTCTAATTAAGTTTGCTCAAGTTTTAAATTTCCTGACCTGGGGGGCGGGGTTCTCTGAAGAGGAAGGATGGTTGAAACTTAGTTTCCTTGTGCCTTCCTGCCACCCCTCAAACTGTATAAAAACCCCAAGCCCCTCTCCTTCAGGGTCGCCTTCCCTCCCTTGCTAGGGAGACTCTATGGAGGGTTGACCCGGTGCCGGAAATAAAGCCTCATGTTTATTGCATCCATCCGTGACTCGGTTTCTCTCTGGGTCCTCTCTCCTCGAAAATCCTAATATGGGGGTCCTACAGTACTTTATTTACCAAACACACACAAGGGGAGACTTCCTGAAATCAAGCAGAGTAGCTGAGAGACAAGACACTAGAGGTCACATGTCACCAGAAGAATGGAGAGACTTCAATAATACCTTCAGAATTTGAGGCACCAAAAAGACTAGTTTTGGGGAATGAAATACACCTTCAAGTAAGGGCTATATAGACTAGCCCTATGAAAAGGGTAAAATCAAGCCTCAACAATAAGAACAATTACCAGTTAGCTATGTGATACAACACCTCTACCATTTTAAAAAGAATATTCTCAGTGTACACTGTATCATTCATGATGTCCAACAGATAATAAAATTAGTGGACATGTAAATAACCAGGTGAGTGTGAGCCATATCAATTTTTAAAGAAGTAATCAACAGAAACAGAGTCTGAGATGACCTAGGTGTTTTAATTAGCAGATAAGGACTTTAAAGCACCTATTAAAATATGTTTAAGAACTTAAAGAAAAATGGTCTTACTGAGTAAACAGACAGTGAATCTCAGCAAAGAAATGGAAATTTTAGAAGAGAAGCAAATGGAAATTCTAGAACCGAAAAGCAAAATGCCTAAAATGAAATGGTTGTTAAATGGGCCTAATAGATTGGAAATGCAAGAGAGTAGGTGGTTGACCATGAAGACAGAATCACAGAAATTATTAACCTAAGAATAGATAATACAAGATTTAAATAATGAACAGAGCCCCTGGCATTTGTGAGATAGTATGAACTCTGGGTTTAGCTCAGTGAGTCAAGCACTGCTCCGAACTCTCAGAGGACACAGGTTCAATCCCCAGCACTGCAAAAACAGGAGAAGAATGCAGCAATCCACTCCTCAAACAATCCTAAAAAAGTTTGCCACTGAAAACCCTATAAGGGTCACTATGAGTTGAACTCAACAGCACCTAACAACAACAACAACAACAATGAACTCTGGGGTCCAGAAAGAGAGAATAAAGACCCAATGGAGCAGGAATAATGGTCAAACAAACCAAACATACAAAGAAAGAGTAAAAAAAAAAAAATCTCTCTGATTTGGCCCCAAACACCACTTTACAAATTTAAGAAGAATGGAAAAAAACAAGCATAATAAATATAAAGGAAATCACAAGTATGTAAAACATAGTAAATAAAAGATAAAAGAGATTCTTAAGAGCAATCAGAGAAACACAGCACATTATAAGAGAGAAATGTTGGCCAAATTCTCATCAGAAATAGTGGAGGCAAAAGATAATTAAAGGACATGTGGCAGGATTTTAAATCCTACAAAAATATCCTTCAAGATAGAGCAAATCTCAGATAATCAAAACCAGAAAATAGCACCAATAGAGTTGTAGTATGAGAAATATTACAGAGGTATTTTAAGCTGAAGGGAAGTGATACCTGACAGAAACTCGAATCTATAAGAAAGAATGAAGACTACTAGAAATGGGAAATATATAGGGAAATGTGCATAGTACAACATTGTAATTGCAATCAATTAATCTGGCACACAACATAACAAAGAAGAAAAATAACATGGTCATCTCAATGGATACAGAAAATGTATCTGATAAAATTTAATACACAATAATAAATACTCTCAAGAAACTAGGAATTAAAGAGAAACCTTCAGTTTGGCAAAGGGAAGGCATCCATAAGAAATTTATAGTTAATATCACACCAAATGATATTTTATCCAATGCTTTTTCCCCCAAATTAGCAACAATGCAAGTTTATCTGTTCTTACCATTTCTATTCAAAATTGTAATGCAGTGCAATAAGGCAGGAGAAAAAAGGCATAAAAATTACAAAATAACAGTTAAAACTGTATATTTCACAGAGCAAGATTGGCCATCTAGAAAACTGTGATAGCTAATAAAAATCACTAGAATTTATCAATATTGCAGGATTCAAGGTCAATAAAAACAACCATATTTCTATATACCAGCAACAAACAATTGGAAAAATACTTTAAATTCTATTTAGCATTTTAAAAATGAAGAATCTGGGTATGACAGCGCACGCCTGAAATCCTAGCACTCAGGAGGCTGAGGCAGGAGGACTGAGAGTTCCAGGCTAGCTTGAACCAGTATTTAAAAAACCACAAAAGCCGGGCATGGTGGCGCATGCCTGTGATCCCAGCAGCTTGGGTGGCGGAGGCAGGAGGATCACAAGTTCGAGACCAGAGACAGTCTGTGTAACTTAGTGAGACCCTGTCTCAAAAAGTAAAAAAAATGGGCTGGGGGTGCAGCTCAGTGGTCCAGCACTTGCAGAGCATGCAAGCACAAGGCCCTGGGTCCAACCGTCAGTACCACCAAAAAAAAAAAAAGAAAAACAAAATAACACTGTGAAGTATTTAGCAAACAATGTAAGACAATAATAAAATGTGCTAGACCTATGTAGTGATCTACAAAACATTCCTAAGAGAAATAAAAAATGATCTACATAAATACAGACAATTATCATGCCCATAGGCTGGAAGACTCAATATTATTATTAAGATGTTACTCCTTCCCAGACTGCTCTATAAATTCACTGAACCTCATTCAAAATAGATGGCCTTCTTTGAATAACTGACAAGCTCACTCTAACATTATACAGAAACAAAAATGATCTAGAATATTCTAAATAATTTTTTAAAAATACTGGCAAAGTTAGAAAATTTCATGCCACCTGATTTCTAGTTACTCCACAGGCACAATTATTAAGACAGTGTTTTACTAGCATAGGATAGGCACATATATCAATAGAAAGGAAGAGTGTACATAAATAGACCCATATACATATATGTGTGTGTGTGTGTGTGTGTATACACACACGCGCACAATTCATTTTCAAGTAATATGATAAAGATTTTCAATGGAGAAAGAATAGTCTTTTCAACAAGTAGTGCTAGAACAGCCAGACATCTACATATGAAAGAAAGGAGCCAGATGACTAATACCTTACATTCCACATGAATGAATTTGAAATGGATCATAGATCTAAACACAAAAGCTAAAACACAAGATACAAACTTAAGAAAAAACCTTCAGGATATTGGTAAATTCAGGGGTTTATTAGCACACAGAAAACACTAGCCATATAAGAATAAATTAATAAATTCAGTTTTCACTATAATCAGAAATTCCTGCTTTTCAAAATCATCAGGAAGAAAAAGAAAAGGCAAGACATGGACATTTGTAACATATTTATTGGACTAAAGATGACAAAAACATCTAACTTAAAAATAGGCCAAAGACTCAACAGACACTTCAAGTAAAAGAAGGTTCATGGAGGATCAACAGGCAAATAAAATCGCAATAGCACTCTTCTCCAAGAAGCCAAATGAGATCCTACTGTGTACCCATTCAAAGGGCTTGAATTAAATTACTGGTGACATCAGTCACCGCAGAGGCCATGGGTCTCCCAGAACTCTCACCAGTGGTGAAAGGGATGTGAACTATACAAACAAGACAGGCTTAACAGTGCAGCACAACTCTGCTGTCAGGAGTCAGGTCTTTCTATTTCACCTACTGTGTAATTAGATCTAAAATTGGGAAAGTAAAAAGATAATATATCTTTCATAATTTCTTTGACAGCAGATACAATGTTTTTATGTACTCTATTCAATATTTTCCTCTTAAATTCATTAAGAAATATTCAATTATCCTTCCCAAAGCTGTATGTAATTACTTATGGAATCTTTCTTAAACCAATGATGTGATTCCTTCCTCCTCTGCAAGGGTTGACTAAACTTGAAATACACAGTCAAAAATATGTATATATCTTTCTGAAGGGTCTTTTCATTATTTTGGATCTTCCTATCTCTGGAGTAAAAATCTAGTTTAAAATAATCTACCCAGATGGTCAAGGTAATAGAGGAGACTGGCATTTGGAGGATATTTACAAAGAGTTCTTTTGTAAAGCAAGGAATCATTTGGAAAACAAATTTTCTCCAGTATCATATTTCGTACATTTGTAATTTTTATTTCTTGCATGTTTTTAATTGCATAAAGTAAATTATAGAACCTTCTGCTCTGGTTTTGGCTTTGATAAACTAGAAATTAAAGGTCAGATCACCAAATCAAATACTGTTTCAAAATTCACCATCAGACAGTAATTCTTCCTGCAGGTGCTAACAGGAGGCACATCAATGACAAATGACTTGAAAATTTAAGAATTAGATCAGCATATAAAAAAAAACAAGGACTAACTTCTCAGTATAAATACAAAGCTGTCAATCATCTAAACTGACAAGGCTTTTCTATTTTGCCTGATTCTTTACTGCTTGGTACCACAATGGGACTTGCTGCCACCCTGGACCTCAGCACTATAACTCATACATTGTAGGGCTCAAACTCATCAAAGCCTATTGTCTGAATCCCAGGCAAGAGAGTAATCTTAGCTCCTCTTGTTCTTTCAGGCAGTTAGAAGATAAAGTAGTTAGGGTATTTATTTAGGGACACTGGAGCAAAATTTAAGGCTCAATCACAATAATTTTATTGGCCTAAGTGATTGTTATTCTTCTTTTTTCCTGCTATATGGTTTTTAAATCTTTAATTATTGGATATGTATATTTTATCATCAGAGACCTCAAATTTATTTTAATGCTAATGTTAATAAGTTATAAGTGCATATATGTGTGCCTGTGTATGTGTGTGTGTGTGTGTGTGTATGAACTTAAACTTGGCCTAAAGTTTCAGTCTAGGAAGAAAACTGAGTTTTAACAGGTTATTCTAATATCTATTACTCATAACTACTGGTGCTAATAAGGCTGCAGTTCATCTTAGTTCCAGTGATGCAGGGCTCTGAGCTCTGCCGAGGGATGGCAGGGGTTTATTCAGAGTGAGACCAAGGCCAGACATCTGTTCCACTACAGACAAGAATGCATGTATCATGCCTTTACAGAGATGACCATAATCCAAGAGCAAGAATGCTGGTTGTGGCAGGAGATGCTCTTTGATTTTGTACTTATTTATTCCAGGCACACTTGGAATATTATGCTATACACACATCATAAGCAATATATAAATCTCATTTAATGTTTGTAGTATATTCTTTTAAAAGTTGATGAATAGGAGCCCCAGAGATTAAGAAGCCAGCAAATGGCAAAACCAAACTTTACACTAACAGTTTATTGAGAAGACCATGAAAGAAAATAAATTGTGAGGGTGTTTGGAGCCAATATTAGAACCTATTTTAGTTGAATTAAATTAATGTTTTTAAAATACAAAAAAAGCATATTCATTTTGAAAGTAAGATAAAACTGAGTATTACAAGGATGCAGTCAAGAAATACTTGTGCTTTTCCACAATAGGATCTGTACAATGAGCCAAAGTACAGTCTTACCCAGGCAAGGACAGAGGGGAAAGGAGCATGAAGGAAAGGGAAAGTATATATGTACTTTAAAATTTTTTATTCTCACATGTTACTGTCCCCATTTTACATGGGAGGCTACTGAGACATACAGGAACTAAGAAATACATCTGCCATTTCCAAGTTACTGTGACTTCGAAACCCTCACACTCTCCAGGCTACAGGCAAGACCTGTGTGTTTGCTCCTTACTGCTGCTCCCATAGTTACTATAGGTCAATAATCTCAAATTTCCTTTCCCTGCTCACCACCCCACACACCCTTTCACTCTTTCACAAATCAACCACTTCCATCACCCTTCTAGTCTAGTCTCATAACTATTATGGAAAAACTTCTATGCACTAAATTGGAAAATTTATAGTTTTCTCTTAGCTATATTAAACTCCTTTTCATTTTTCAAGACTACTGCCCAAATTCATCATATTTCTTAGGACAGTGGTTTTCAAAATTCAGTTAGCAAAATATCAACCATCCTCTCCCTCAACCATGATTTAATTCAGTGGGAGTCATGGATGATGGTGGAGATCTGCATTTTGTAATGACATACCCTAGTTTGTTAGCTGAGAGTGCTTTCAAATAAAACTTTTTCAAATGCTTCTTTAGGGTATCACCCTGGCAACAGAGTTGTTAGTCAAGTGTATTTGTCATTAAACCCACAGGTTTATCTAAAGCAATCAAGATTAACTTAACTTTAGAAAATATTCATAAGCCCTTTTCACTTTTGTAAGACAGGAAACCCAAGCTGGACACTGTGGCACATGCCTGTAATAACAGCGAATCAGGAGGCTGCAGCAGGATTGTGAATTCAAGGCCAGAGGCAGCCTGCTCAATTTAGAGAGACAGTGTCTCAAAATAAAGAAAAAATATAAAAGGGGCTGGCTCAGTGGGGAGCACTTGCCTAACATGTGGGAGGCCCTGAATTCAAACCCCTAGTACATCAGACGGGAAAAAAAATGGACAGGGAACCCAAGAGAGAAGACTGGTTAGACTGGTAGCTGGCTGGAGAACCTGTGCAGACAACATTCAACTCCAAATGTTTCCGTTTGTGATAAACATGTCTACGTAAGTTTCCATTTATCTACTTGTATGTTATGGTTATATTAAACACAATTAGTTTTTTCCCCTAGGATGCATTTTCTCTGCAAGATTTCCACAAGAAATAAGATTGGCCAAATTTCTAATAGAAAGGCCAGGGTTTTAATCCTCATTAAGAAATCTTTAAATATTTCATCAGAATCAAGCACGATAACAGCTACATTTGGGCATCCATGGCTGCGTGTCTGTAGGTAATACCTTAGGAAGAAAAACCTCTGCTAGCAGTGTGTGAACAAAAATCTCAAAATCAGTTTATGATTATAGATAAGTATTTTTGTAGGCTCTGCCATATAGTTTACATTACAAGTTTAAAAATCCTGAAGCAGCAAACTGAGCGATGATGGCAAACAGTGCACATTTATTGTTAACTTAGAGGTCATTTCCTTCATGATTAGTCACCAGGCTACTGTTCCTCATTTTCTTTTCAGGATGACGGTCAGCCTTTACAATGGCAATTATCTCAATATGCACTCTCAATTTGTCCTGAGATTCTGATTTTCCACTTTGGATCTACTTATATACCACCAACTCAAAAAGGACATAAGTTGTTTATGATAAAAGCAGATAGATTTCTAGGAAGAGTAGGATATAAGGAATGTGAAGAGAAATAAAGATGGTTACATCTAGAAATATCACAGAATTTATTGTCTAAACAGATATTTTTGAGAGTAGAAGGAAGTGTTATTAATAATAAACCAATTCTAGTAGGCACAATCCAGGTCTCCCCAGGAAAGTCAAAGAGGTACCATAACTAGGTGGTTGAAGCATGAGATTGTGGTAAATAAACATTCACTTCCCAGTAAACCAAGGCAGAGAGGAAAGAGTACACAATTCTCATTATAATATGAAAACAACTATACTATGGTTAGTTGGAACTTACAATTATTAGGAATTAATTGTCCAGAAATTTATGTAAGGAACACTGAGCAATACAATGGACAATATGATACAGTCCATGTGTAATGATTTATATAAATACATAATATCTACATAGGTAATATAAGTAAAATTGAAATAAGCACAAATATGAAGACATACCTAAGGAACTGAATGCATCATTAGCACTATTTCCAAAGTGTCCTAAGTCATGAGAAGGTTACCTATTTTTCTTTTCTATTCTCATACCTAATAATTAACAAATTTTATTGGTATCAAGTTCTAAATTGGTCACATAAATGAGTTTTCAACCACTCAAGAATGTCTTTTAAACTTACTGACTCTGCTTTTATATCTTTATAGTGTTTTGACTGTTATTTGATTACAGAAACTGTATCCTCTAACTTTTTGTCTTCAGTATCCCAGATAGTACCTGGGAAATATTTATTGAAACATTTTAACATTCTAGTTGTTGGACAAACGAAGGAATAAGTGAGTCTATAAACTCAAATATGCCCATTCCAATTAAACATTATCCAACAAAAATATGACTTAGGGGCCTACTGAAGTTTAATTTAAACTGACCAAAATATCCATCTATTTTACAAACCTATCTTTTGAACTACTAACATTTTTTCAAGAAATGTAATATTCTAAAACACATGTAAGTGCCTGAAATTCTTTTACACTACTTCTTTTGGAATACAAATGTGGAATATTTTCCTCTTGATTGTAATGACTAATGCTGTTAGGTGTCACTGAGTTGGGTCTGATTCATAGCGACCCTCAAAGGGTTTTCAGGAGAGGACTGCCACATCCTTCTCCTATTTTTGCAGTGCTGGGGATTGAACCTGGGTCCTCAGAGAGTGCAGAGAAGGTGCTCTACCAATTGAGCTAAACCCCAGCCCGTGATGACTAATGTTTTGTTGTTAGGTGCCTTCGAGTCGTGTCCGACTCATAGCGACCCTCATAGGGTTTTCAATGGCAGATTGTTTCAGGATTGCCTTGGGAGTAGGTTGCCACATCCTTCTCCCATTTTTGTGGTGCTAGGAATCGAACTCAGGACCTCAGAGACTGCAGAGCGGTGCTCTACCAACTGAGCTAAATCCCAGCTGTGATGACTAATAGTGGTGGTAAATAGTAATTTGAATCTAACTAAAATTATGGCTGAGTGAGATGGGAGGAATGGATGAGGAGAGGAGGAGCACCCCAGAGAGGCAGCAAAGGGAGAAGAGGCTCTGTCTACCTCTCACATCATAAGGGTCTCATGGAGCCAAGATGATGCCAAAAAGCCCTATGCAGAGTTTCTTGGAACAATACCATAAAAATTAGCTATACTAATTGAAAGTGGTTGCCTCTGTAGAGGGAAAAATGTGGGAGAGAGGGTGTTGGGACAAGAGCCTTCTATTGAACAAAACCTGTTGAATTATGTGTCATACTTTGTGTGCAACTTTGATGAAATAAAAACAAAACGTTTGACATGGGTCAACTAGTCCATGGCTGTGCTACTACTAGACAAGGCATATAGGAAAAGAATTAGGGTTTTGAACTTGGTTAACCTGGTTTATTTTGTTATTGAAGGGGGAATATGATGAATTCCACTCTGACCATACTAAATTGAAGTTCCCACAAGATATTCAAATGAAAATGTCTAGCAGGCAAATGAAGATTAGGGCCTTGATACTGCTTGATGGGGGAGGCACCACCTCAGGAAAGAGAAACACACAGGTGGCAGGTACGGCCAAGAGGATGCAGGAGCCGACATGGGAAGAGAGTGGGGTCCAGATGGAGAGGTACGTGGTGCTGGATACACCACCTTCTCAGTTTCCTCCAGATCCACACTGTGCCAAGGAAAGAGACCTTCATGCATGGCATCAATGGCCTTTGCCCTCTGGTTTCCAGTTGGGTTTGGGTCCATGAAAGTATTAGGAGAATTTAGACAGGCAGGAGGAGTGAGAGGTAGAGGTGTCGCTCCCAGGTCTCCCCCTGCTGGACTCCAGGGTGGCAGTGGCTACACTCCCACCCAGGCTTCCTGCAGCAGCTCACGTCTCTCCTTGCTTTCCTAGCCCCAGTCCTCACTGCCTTCCCTCCACTCTGCCCAAAACATCATCAACCACCCTTTATGAAACCTGCTCTGGCCTGTATTCTGACTGATACCAAGAGTGTGCAATAGAAATCCTGAGGGATTCTATTAAAAAGTGGCAAAGGAGTAAGAAGCAGTAGGAACTCTAAGACAAGACAGTGGAGAACCATGACAGCATAGTAAAGTGGCGCCTATGGGAGGGTGGTCAGCTGAGCTGAGGCCGCAAGAGAAATTACAATGCCCAGGGCTGGCAACAGCAGCCACAACCAGGTGACAGCCTGACTGGCAGAATCTGCAGAGCAAACAGGTGATAAGAATGAAACCAAATGAAAAAATGCTTACCAACTATGCTGGTGATGGTAAGAACAGTGGCACAGTTTCCCTGGGCAGGCTGTGTGCAGGGGCACAGAAACCACCATATGTTCACAGGATGACCCTGCAGGAAGTGACTGAAAGCAAGAGTGGAAAAATAGGACAGAAATGGGATAAAAAAGTGAAGGAGTTTCAGAAAAGAGAAGAACCGGAGTTCTCCAAGGTATGTAAGACAAGTACAGCAAAGCTGGAAAGGTAAGAAGTTGAGGGCTCAACACAAAGTGGCCCCTAGTTTTTATTACAGGGTGAATAGGAGACAAGGCCACGTGTTGCAGTAGAGGATGATCCAAGAGCAGAAAGCAAGTGGGAGGACTACTGTCAGTACAGGTCTGGGGAAGAACACACAGAGAAGGCCACAGCAGCTGAAAGCATCCTGGACACCTGCCTAGGGTCATGCCTCTAGCTGGCTCTAGACAAGGGTGCCCAGGGGGAGCCCACAAACCTGGGGGCCCGTGAGGCATAAGTGGGAGTCTGGGGACCTGAACGATGCGTAAAGCAAGAGAAGCAAGAGTTAGAGCCAGATAGGTAGGAGACTCTTCTCACAAATGTGGCTTCAGAGTTTGACTTATTATTATTATTATTATTATTATTATTATTATTATTATTATTATTTGTAGTCCTGGGGGGTTGAACCCAGGGCCTCATGCCTGCTTTTGCAAGCGCTCTACCACCGAGCCCACAAACCTAGCCCACTTTTTACTTTCTGCATTTTGAGAGAGGGTCTTGCTGAGTTTCAAGGTTGCCTCTGGCTTCAAACTTGTGATCCTCCTGCCTCCACCTCCCAAAAGTTTGACATCTTAAAGATGGAACTCTCATGTGTGATGACAAGGCCTGAAATGTGAGACAGGGCAGGCAGAGATAGGACTATGCCCGAGATGTTGGCATCAACAGTTAGTTGCCTTCTCTGCATCAGTCTGGATACAAAGAGAAGTCCATTCAGAAAAGTAACATTCCCTTCTATTCCTGCTCAGAGTAGAGACTTGTGAGGCCTCGATGTTTGTTTTTACCAAATCTATCTGAGGTGTCATTTTTAATGTTTTGTTTTGTCTGTTTTACCAAAAAGAATTTGTACTTCACTCCCACATTAGTCAAATCTGAAGGTTTTCATCGAAAAATGTCCAACCTTCAAAGATAAAGATCTTGGCTCTATTTCAACAATACAATCTATGTTTAGTGAGTTCCCATTCACATGCTGATTATATTCATGTCCAGTGAAGTACACAAGGTCATTAAAATAAATGTGTGATGCTTCTAATGAACAAGGATATTGACCTTTACACTGTGTCATGAATTAAAAACTCTGCATAAATAGCTCTAATTATACTTAACATACTCTCTGAAATAGGTGATTTACACTGCTGCCTGCAGGGGCCTTCCCTTTCTCGTGTATAAGTGAGTACTTACCTTACAAAATAATGTTCAAGTCCATAAATAACTTTCAAGCAAGAGAGGAGAATGACTATTTGTAACTAACATGTTTATTCATATTTAGAATAGGTCTTATCACAAAGACAAAAGTTAAGTCCTGGTGAAGATGTGGAAAAAAGGGAATGATAACACAGTGTTGGTGGGAATGCAAATTAGTATAGCCATATGGAAATAGTATGGACATTTCTCAAAGAATTAAAAGACAGAAATACCATATGACCCAACAATTCCACTTCTGGATATATATATTTAAAGGAAATAAAATCAGTATGTCAAAAAGATATCTTCATCTCTTTGTTTTTTTTTATTACAGCACTATTCATAACAGCCAAGAAAAGGAAACAATCTAAGTATTCATCAACTGATGGGAAATGGGTAAGAAAAGGTGGTACATTTGCACAATGGAATACTATTTAGCCATAAAAAGAATGAAATCTTGTCATTTCCAACAACATGGATGGAACTGGAGATCACTGTGTTAAGTGAAATAAGTCAGGCACAGAAAGAAAAGTACCAAAAAGAGGAGGGAAAGATGAGAAAAGGTGATCAATGGGTACTAAGTTAAAGTTAGGAGCAAGAAATTCTGCATGCACAGTAGGATGACTACAGATAATGGTAACGTATGGTATGTTTAAAAAAAAACTAGAAGAAAGGATTTTCAGTGTTTTTTTACCATAAAGAAATAATAAATGACTGAGGAGGCAGATATACTTAGCCTGATTTAAACATTACAAAGATATGCTTGTACTAAAACATCAGATGATACCACCAAGTATGTACAATTTGTATTGCTTATGTATCAATTAAATTAAATTTAAATTTTAAAAGAAATTTAATTATTAATTAATGACACAACTCTGAAACTTGTATTTTAGGGAGTTCTGTTTCTGAGTAGGATGTTGAACTTCAGGATGGTGAAGTTTTAAGTACTAGAACTAGAAAAATCTTAGAAACTAATTTAAAAATTATAAAACTATAACTTTTGAACTATTTATGGATGCCAAAAAGTCTAATCTGAGTAACAGAGAAGGAAGGACTGTGTGTGTGCTCCCAGTGAACAGAGATGGGCTGCTGCCTCCTCATGCAGGCATTTGCTGAGTTTGCACCTGAGGAGCAGGGGACCCACCCAGCCAGGTGGTAGTGGCAGCTTTGGAGTTGCTTCTCAGTGCTGTGGCCTGGCAGAACACACAAGTGTGGAGACACCCAGGCACTAGGGTCCAGCAGAACAAAAGTCATGGCCCTTTCTAGAGGAAATAATCTCTCCTTCCCTCTCTATGGTTCTTTTATATACAATATCTAGCATATGTCAGCTGGGATTTAGCGCAGTTGGTAGAGCGCTGTGCTGCAGTCTCTGAGGACCTGAGTTCAATTCCCAGCACCGCAAAAATGGGAGAAGGACCTGGCAATCCACTCCCAAGGCAATCCCAAAACAGTCAGCCATTGAAAACCCTATGAGGGTCGCTATGAGTCGGACTCGACTCGACGGCACCTAACAACAACAACAACAGCATATGTCAATGAAAAGACACAAGGCATGCCAAGAAACAGGTTAATGTGACCTGTCAGCAAGACACTACAGTCAATTGAGGAAAATGAACAGATGACCCGAATATTGAAATGAGCAAGTATGGCTGCTAATTATCATAAATATGTTAAGAACAGGAAATTACAGCAAAATGGATTAAAAGAGATAGAAATTCAACATAAAATGTACTATCTTAAACATTACAAATTAAAAACTCCAAATCTGAAATTAAGACACAATTGAAGGAGTTTAACAGTAGACTGGCAACAGTAGAAAAAAAGAGCAAGTGACACAAATGGCAAATTAATAGAAGTTATCTGAATTAAAGAACAAAAGAAGAAAGAATGGATCAAAACAGAACAGTATGAGGGACGTGTGGGATAGTCTCAAACAGTGTGTATGTGTAACCTACCCCACAAGGAGAGGAGGCAGACGATGAACAGAAGTAGTGTTTGAAGACACAATGGCCAGGAATTTTCCAAAAATTATCATGAACTTCAACCCACATATTCAAGAATTTAAGTCAATTCAAATATGAGAAAAGAAAGAAAGGGGGGATGGAGGGAGATATTTAATACAAAAAGGGATTTTCACTGTTAAGGACTTTTAGCACCAGTGAGTGTCAAGTTCCTAACACAGAGAGGTCAGCCCATGCTTTGCTGAAATTCAGCAGCATTTCTACGAGACTACCACAGAAATAAGCAAGTGTCCCACAGTTCACATAGGAAGATGACTCCCTGTGGGACTCTGAATGAGCCCCACAGCCTGCCCCTGAAAGCTGCCCAATGCTGTTCTGGGAATGAATGCCATACACAGGCTGCTAAATGCCACTGTCACAGCCATGTTTGCCATTTCTTACAATTTTTTTTTTCAGTAATGCATCAGCTGAGGCATTACAGTTATTCCCGATTTAAAAGCATGCCTGGTGGGAAGTGATCAGTTTAATTCACTGTAGCCTGGATGCTGTGTAGCCAGCCCAGCATAGCAGCAGGCCTGGCAGGAGGCTCCCTCCATTGCCTCAGGTGCTAACACCATACCTCTCACCTGCCAGGAGTGCCAAAGGCCCTCAGGAAGGCAGACCCCAGCATGCCCTGCTCACAGGGCATCAGTAATAAGGACACTGGTGGCATGGAGAGCTCCAAGGGAATGCCTTGTGGACTAGCAGTACTCTCAGAGGCCTACCCAGGGCTAGGCTGGAGCAGAACCCTCAGGGCTGAGGCAGAAGGAGCTGGTCTTCAGCCCCCGCAGTACAGGGCAGGGCAGGTGGAGCACCCTACTCTACACAACAAGAAATCTACACTCCTCTGCTTCCTACCCCAGTGACCTTGAGCAGGGGCCTTCAACTGATCATCCATGTTCTCTCCTACCGAATGGAAGTCATGGCCCCAACTTTGCCCAAGTGCAGGGTTTCTAACCATTAGTTATGAGATAAGACAGTGCCTGACCCAGAGTAAGCACCCAGGTGCTAATCATCACAGATAATGATGTCACCTAAGGATGGAAAAAAGTTCTTCCAAAGTGACATTAGGTTGGGAATATGGTTTGTCAAGAGCCCTGATCTGAGCTGGTCAACAACCACTGTGTTTTCTGGCCCCAAGTGTGAAAACCCAAACAAGCTGGGCTGGAAGCCTAGGCCCTCTGCATTGTGTGGTCCAAGGAAGGGAGGCAGGTTCTCATCCCACCTAACACTCCCCCATGTCACCTGGATGTGCACAAGCCTCCGGCAGCCAGGGTTCTGCACTCTGCGCAGGGGTGGTCTGACATCTCACCCCTACTAGCAGCTCAGTTCCTCATTTGTGTCATCACATGGCAGGGCTGAAAGCTCGCTGACAAGCCAGGGTGTTGTGCTCAGACAGAGCCATGTGTGGCTTATAGGAGCTGAAGTGCAGGGCTTGACACAAGCCACACTTGGGGCAGACAGCCAGGGATGAGTCAGTCCCGCATGAGCTTCAGCCTGTCTAGAGAACACACACAGACAGATACCAACAGCACACTCAAAGCCTCATCACAATCTTTGCAGTTGAAAAACAGCAGAAATTTATTTTTATTATAAAAATGCTATTTTAAGGATAAAATTTTTTTTTTGTGGCTGATGGTAAAATACTTTTAAGATTCTATAAAATCACTGGCTCTTCTCAGTTTAAGTTTGGGATATGCCTATGGCTTATCTGATTGTTCTTATTAACTTTTCCAGGAAGGGGCTTCCTGTACTGAAATAACAAAACAGAATCTTCCAAATGGAATTTTCAAGAACTCTTTGCAAAGCCACCCAGCAGATGATGTAACACTTTGGTGAATGCTGCAGTGGGCATCCAGGAGCCATGTGGTGGGGTACCACCCCATGATGCTCTGTTCCTCTTTATTCAACAGCCCTATTTCTCTGGCCCACTTTGTCCCTCAGTGCCTCTCCATGGCCCACACTATCCTTTTGTGTTCCCATGCTAGGCTTACATACTGACCTGTGATAATGCACCCAGGAAGATGTTTGCATCACCAACAGCCCCACTATACCTATCTCTACACAAGTACAAGAAACACCAATCTGTGGCTAACCTAGAGTTCCTCTAAATAGAAACTGGAGGGTGTAAATTGACTCTGAATACACCTAATTATTGCTTGTATATTTTGAACCATTGGTTCAAACTATGGGCCAAGTCTATCTATCTATCTATCTATCTATCTATCTATCTACAGTAGAAAAGTTAGATTGTTTATGAAATCTATTTATTCCTAGTGAGCAAAAGAAAATGTCCAAAGCATTTAAACTATAAAACCCTAATCCTCTTCTTAGGGTAAAAAGTGGTCAACAAGGAGCTGAAAGATTTCAGTACAGAGGTGAGTTTTCAAAGCATCTTACTGTCTTAGTAATAAAGCCAAGGGTCCAGTGGGGTCATGGGGAAATGGCCCTGATGTTCAACCTTAATTCTGAAGATCTGGAGAATGGAAAAGACAATTGCTTCTAGTAGGGGTGGGGGATCCTGCTGCTGCTGCTGCTGTTGTTGTTAGGTGGTGTTGAGCTGGGTCAGACTCATAGTGACTGTAGGGAATTAATTGGCTATATCCAACCCTCATCTTGTCCCCTGACTGGTAATCAAGGATCTCCCTTGATTGGCCAAGCAGTAACATCTGGTTTCACCCTTTATTTGAATGTCACTCCTAATTGGTTATGCCCCGCCCCTCACACCCCTACCTGATTGGTTTATGGCCATCTTGAGACAGTTAAAGCAGTTATCCAAGGATTATATAAAGAAAGCTTGCTCTGCATGTGATACTGCTGATGGTGATGCTAAGTGCTGCTGTATGCCTGCTGCCTGCTGAGGGGTTGCCTGCTGCTGGTCTGCTCCATTACTCCATCACAGACAGGCCACACCACTTCTAGATCAAGAGAGGACACTGCCTGCCATCCCAGAGGCCATCCCATTGTCTGACTGAAACAGAGATCATGGGACACCACCAGTAGAGAGGAGAAGCAGGCCTTCCTGGAGGACACCCGAGGAGCTGGGACTTGGATGGACCAGTGCCGGAGCCAGAGCTGAGACACCAGTCCTGGTTCACGGAAGACATCCAGAGACAGCCCAGATTGCTGCCAGAGCCAGATCTGTGTCACTTCCACCATGTCAGGAGGCAGGCTTGAGGGCTCATTTATTTCTCTGTAGGAGCTGTACAATAAAACCTGTACCAAAGGCATCCCAGAGCCCAAAGCCGTCCTTGACTCTATCCCGTCACGCTCGTCAGACCCCCTTGGTGTGGGGTCCCCATCCCAGTTGGAGGAAGAAGAGCTAACCCATGCACCAGCCAAGGGGAGGGGCAACCCACAAGTGACCTTATGTTCAACAGAATGAAACACTCCACAACACTGTGCCATGCCCAGCCCTAGGTCAGTGTTTCTCTGCTATTCATAGGGTTTTCAATGAGTGATTGTTTTTTGGGTGTGGGCTGCCAGGTCCTTCTCCCAAGCCTACAGCAGCTGGTGTTCCCAGGCAGTCTCCCATCTAAGGACTAACCAGGCCTAACCCTGCTTAGCTTTCTAGATCTGACAGGATCAGATGCCAGGGTGGTACATAAGCCAGGCAGATCCTGTAGTTCTGTGCAGTTCTCTATCCTATGTGAGCTGCTTCTTTTGGGGTGCTAATCTCCACAGCCTCAGATGGCCATGACTAAGCCCCATTCTAAATCTCTACCTTGGGAATAGCTGGCTAGAGTACCCTCAGTCCCAGCACCAAGGATGTGGCTAAGGATTGGCTCTTGACTCATCAGAGACCTCCCCATGTGCCTTCCACTGGAGCAACAGAGAAAACTGTCACCATTAGGTTCACTGTCATGGGATGCCATAAAGTTGACACTGCTGGCATCCTTTCCACATCTAAAAGGAGAAAGCCTGTCTTCAAGAGCAAAGGTTATAATGCGCCTGCAGATGGAAGGAAGGCAGGAGACAGAGACAAAGAAAGAGCTGGGGAGGGAATAAGATGCAACCAAAGAAGATCTGGTGGGAAGGAGATTGGAGAAGAGTGGTGTAACCCTGTGGTCTGAGCCTGGCTGCAGCTCTGCCTCAGCTCATCTGCATATGTGCTCCCAATCAGTGAGCCAATAAACCCTCCGACTGTCTTCTGCACTTGTGCTATCTTTGCCCTTTATTTCCCTTACTTGCAACTGAAAAGCCAAGGCAAACATTCCTTAAGCAATTCCCTTGAAACCTCAACCTTCATCTCAATGGAAGGCCAAAGTCGCTGGGGCTTCCCATATCCTCCTCGTCTGCACTAAGGGGCTCTTGCTTGGTTCCAGGTGGATACAATATCCCTTGCTGGCACTGGCTGTAGACAGGCCTGGCCTGTGTAGCTGCAGCCTGTCTATGGTTGGTCATCCATGCCAGTCAGGTTACTCAGAGCTCCACTCAGCCAATGTCACTGTCAGACCCAGACCTCTAAGGTATACACGTTTGCTATTGCTGCTGCCCCCAGGACTGCAGGGAAGTGACAAAGTTTGGACACTGGTAAGCAGCAGCCCAGCACAGGTGACATGCTTTCTCTTCTGAAGAGATCATCACTCATCACCCCAGCACCTCTTACCCTAGTCTGTTTCTTTGATCCCCTCTCTCATTCTAGAAGCCATTGTGATCTCTGAAGGTAATGTGAATGTTGTTTTCATCTTTACTCATTCTTTGTGGACATTTCATTGCCGATAAAAGAAATTGTGTCTACTACATAAGTTGTAGTAGACACATCTCTGCAGTTGAAACATGAAAAGCATACAATAACAAGTCATAATCCCTGCACAGAAGCTCATCTTGGGGTTGCACCTCTCAGGCTCAAGAGCAGTAAAGCAGTCAGAACAGCTCCATTTGTCTGGTTTAGTTCCTCACATGCTAAGCTGGCTTATTTATAATAAGATTTCTGATATTTATCAGAGAAAGAAGCCCAGAAATTCTGTACAACTAACAATGCAGTTCATTCATTCTAATCTTTAGTGAGATTTCACATTTTTACATTATTTCTGCAGCTTGTACCATTCTCTGACCATTTGCTGTATAATAAATTGTTTTAAAGAATAACCATGTGTCTAAAATGCTAATTTCCACTGCTGCTTTTTTTTACATGTTCCCTAGTCTGTTTCTCCTTTTTAGCCTACTTGCTTTGAGCTGCAGCAAAATCAATCCTCCAAGAAAGCCTAAATTATAAAATTCCACAAATCAGCCAGAATTGAAAAGAAACAACCATGTGTTCTAAAAAGTATTAAACGAAAGCTGTTCAGCCTTTTCACAGTACACAGTGCACTCACTATCGCATTGAAAGGGAGCTTCAGTTTGGAAATGACAAGTGGGTCACATGTAGGCCTATAGGTGTTGTTGTTAGTCGCCTTCTAGTCGATGTCTGACTCATAGTGACCCTATGTACAAGAGGCAAAACAGTATTGTTATTCATAGGGATTTCAATGAGTGATTGTTTTTTGGGAGTGGGTTGCTGGGTCTTTCTCCCAAGCCTATAGCACCTGGTGTTCCCAGGCAGTTTCCCATCCAAGTACTAACCAGGCCCGACCCTGCTTAGTTTCCAATATCTGACAGGATCGGATACCACAGTGCTACAGCTGCCGGCCTATAGTACAGTTATTAAATTGCTCAAGTGCAGATGTCTTATTTTAGTCTGATGAGGCAACATCTATTTGTTATGATGTTCATAATCCCGAAAATATATTTTAGGGTGGAAATAGAAAGGTCAATGTAAATGTTTAGATAATTTGTAAGCCTGAGAATTAATCACTGAGGAACTATTGATTTCTGACTAATGTTTAGCCAGTTCTTTCCACTCATCTGAATATTTTTGATTTCCAAAATCTGTTCAACCTCTTCTGCCTGTGGTATTCACTAACAATGCTAGAGACAGCAGACAGCTGATCTGAACACTCAAGTTGACAAAGACAAAGGGATCAACAATGGATGAGCCCAAATCCAGTACAGTATCTACCTCTGGGGGTAGCTAATGGTGCCTTCACTGCTTATATGAGCTATTGTTTCTTTTTCTTGATTTTTAAAATTAACACATATTAATTATAAAAAAAATAATGAGTTATCTATAAAATTGTCACTATGACAAGGAACATAATATACTTTGGTCATACTCATCCCCTGTTACCTTCTCTTGGTCCTCTCCCCCACTCCCTTTTCCTAACAGTCCCCCTACAAGGGGCTTCTTAAAGAGGATGTGCTCTTGCCCCCAAATGCCCTAGAGCCGCACTGTTCAATATGATAGTCACTGCCTACCCATGACTATTCACATTTTAATTCATTACATTTACCTAAAATGACAAATTCACCTCCTCAATCCCACCAGCCACATTTCAAGTGCTCAAGAGCCACATGCGGCAAGGCTATTGCCCTAGAAAGAGCAGCGAGAGAGCTTTTCCATCTCTATAGGAAGTTCCACCAAGGACTCTGTATAGATTACCACACAGAGCCACTGGCTGAGCACAAGGGTAAATTTGCCACCTCAACATGGGGGTACAATGGCCTAGGATGAAGGGGGAGCTAAAGGACAGGAGGGAGAGTTTGGGGCCAGAGGGAGACCACTATGACCTTTTCTTGAATAAATGTTTTTTTGTTGTTGTTGTTGTTGTTGTTGTTTTTGGAGGCAAATGAAATGAAAACATTAAACTGAGCTTCGATAGAAGGGAAACACTGTTTTGGTGCCAAATTGGCTTATGGGTGATACAGGATGAATTGTAGTTAATATGTATCTCTGGGCTCCCAATGCAATACCTTGGGCTCAAGGGCAGCTAAAAGCTTCAAGAGTGTCCTGTAGGATGTGTTAGACAGGGCAGGCAAGACTGCTCTCACAGGGATGGAGGACCCCCCCTGGGGGAGGTTCAGGGATAGCATGGAGCAGAGGATGGTGAGGTGAGGGGGCATATTCAGAGGTCAAGGCTGCGGCTCCCGAGGGCAGCAACAAAGCACAGAAATGTAAAACTGTTTTATCATTGAGGTATCTTAGACAAATGAGAAATAACAGGAGTGAAGTACAGCAAACGACAAGATGTAACAGTATTCATACAGGATATTATTAACTCGGCTAGGGTTTAGCTCATTTGGTAGGCACCGCTTTTTGCTATGAGGTCTTTGGTTCAATCCCCAGTGCCACAAAACAGGAGAAGGATGTGGCAATCCATTCCCGAAGCAATCCTGAAACAACCAGCCATTGAAAACCCTATGAGGGTCTCTGTGAGTTGGTTGGGGGGTTCTATTTATTGAAATACACCATTCTAGACCATTTATGCAATTGTTCTGATAAGATAATAACAAAGTTCGCTTCAGGAAAATTTTCTATATTAAACAGAACTGGGACTCAAGTACACATAGAAAAATATTACCAAGTAAATGATAGAGAAGACTTAGGTGGGGAGAGTGGGGGGGAGAGGCATACAAGAGGGTCAGGGAGAACCTATATGAATAATATACATCAAAATGCATATATGTAAATGCCACAATGAAAAGCATGTCAGAATGAATCACATTAAGGTGTACATTAAAAATGTCCAATTAAAAAAATAACCTATAAGAAAAAAAGAAAGAAAATGTGGTATGTACACAATAGGGTATTATTCAGCCATAAAAAAGGACTAAAATCTTGTCATTACAGCAAGATGAGTAGAATTGGAGGACATAATGTTAAGCAAAATAAACCAGACACAAAATATTGCCAAAAAAAAAAAAATACACCATTCTCAGACACTGATGGAGATAGTCCTGTGTCTTCTGACTGTACCACCTGTCAGAACTGTCCTAGTTGGCTAAAATGCAGAGAGATTAACTCGGGCCACGCTCAAAAAAACAATCTGGACCCTTCATGCTTCAGGCAGTTTTTAACATTAAAGTTACATTATTTTAAGAAAAAGAGATTATTATCACTGGAAAATTACTAGCAACCATTACTGTTCAGAATTCCACCATTTATTATACATTATGTATCCATTACTACTCTACAGTCCCAACTGTTTGTCCTATGTTATTAGGATAATGGCTTTGTAATGGGCTCTGATTCTTTGATTCTGTTAAAACTCTGCCATGATTCACTATGTCAGTATTACTTCAGGGGAGAGAGCTTCAGCTACAATGAAATAATGTACAATTTAAATTACTTACATATTATATAATTCTTAGCCATGCTTATAATAAGCATGCTGTTTATGAAAGGTATACTAGTAGCAGAGGCACCAATTAATCCAGTTCCCCATGTGGTTTATAAATAGCTCTTCTTTTGTAAAGGAATAGGTTGAAAACATCTAGCTAATGCCAAGGGATAATGCATATTTGTTTTGTATGTGGAATACATAATAAATAATCCTTCTTGTTGTTGTTAGGTGCCATCGAGTCGAGTCCAACTCATAGAGACCCTATATACAGCAGACTGAAACACTTCCTGATTCTGTGCCAGGCACACAATCTTATTTATGTTTAAGCCCATTGTTGCAGACACTGTGTCAATCCATCTGGTGGAGGGTTTCCAGGTTTCAGCTGAGCTTCCAGACTAAGACAGACTAGGAAGTAGGAACCAGCGAACCATTCCCAAAACAACTAGCCATTGAAAACCCTATGGATAGCAAATAATCCTTGTTGTTGTTGTTAGGTGCCGTCGAGTTGGTATCCGACTCATAGCAACCCTCTGTACAACAGGGGAAACACTATTGTCAGTGCTTCTCTGCTGTGCATAGGGTTTTCAATGGCAGATTGATTTTTGGGAGGGGGTTGCCAGGTCCTTCTCCCAAGCCTACAGCTTCTGGTGTTCCCAGGCGGTCTCCCATCCAAGTACTAACCAGGCCTGACCCTGCTTAGCTTCCGAGATCTGACGGGATCAGATGCCACAGGGCTATAGCTGCAGAATAATCCTTAATAAATAGTAATTAACTGCTGGTAACCAATCTATCAGTGTGTTTTCATTTACAACTCACATTTATTCCTTCACTCATTCAAATGTTATTGAGCACCCATGAAATGCCAGGTACTGTTCTAAGGTACTGGGGATCAAAAGTACTTGATTAATCAAGGGAGGTAAAAGAGATGCTCGTCCACTCACATTCTAGTGGTAAAACGGATTGCAAAGAAACAAAGCAAATACAGATTCTAAGATCAGATAAACATAAGTCCAACAATGAAATTAAATCCATGTAAGACAGTGAACTCCTTCAGGTAGGAACAGGAGAAATTCTTCTTGGATAGCAAGTAAAAACTCAGTCATGGATAGAAAGGAAGAGCTGGCCACAGCAACATCAGCAACTTTACTCTGAGTTTCTTTATTTTCCCATACATGAGAAACAAGGTTATAAGAGAATGAGCAGAAGGCTGAGAAGAGAGAGAATGTATCATCTTCTTGGAAAATGAGAATGTGAATTGATTAGGAAAATGGAGTATAATGACAAGAACAGACTTCGGGCTCCCTTGGACATTTGTGAAGATAAATTTGTAAAACACTCAGAATGTTTTTTACTTCTCTCCAGTTATAGGAGTGAATTAGCACTCACTCAGATATTTGTAAACAGGCAACTGGGAATGGTCAAAAATTATAACTGTAGTGAAATGAGGGATGACAGAGAGACACTCAAAGAAGAATGAAAAGACTTCCATTTTAGCCAGGGGCCATGGCACATGCCTGTAATCTCAGAAACTCATGAGGCTGAGGCAGAAGGATCCCAAGTTAGAGGCCAGAGGCAGCCTCAACTTAGTGAGACTCTGTCTCAAAATGAAAAATAAAAAAGAGCCTGGGGATGGAGCTCAGTGTTTGAACATTTGTTTAGCATGTGTAAGGCCCTGAGTTAAACCCCTAGTACTGAAGAAAAAAGAAAACAAAAATATCGACTTGGAAAAAGGAAGGCAAATCCAATTTTACTGCATTGTGCTAAAACAGACAGCAGACAATAACACTTGCTTCACTGAAGATTATTCTTCTTCTTCTTCTTCCTCTCTCTCTCTCTCTCTCTCTCTCTCTCTCTCTGTTATTATTGTTGTTTGTTTGTTTTTTTTAAGACAGGGCCTGACTCAGTAGCCCAGCCTGGCCTCAAACTTGAGATCCTCCTGCCTCAGTCTCCCAAGTGCTGGGGTTACAGGTATGCCCCACCACACCTGCTCAACTGAAGTTTCTTTATGCAGTAACTTTGCAGTCAGCCTGCAAACCTACCAATTTTGAATAGTCCTAAAAGTATCTACATGTAGTTTGCATATATAAAGACTTCACTGCTCATTTACAAATTTTCCTTCATGTAAAACTGAGCCCACTTATGCATATTAGTGAAAGTATATCTGCTGATCTCACAAAGCAAGGCTTTGCTCTGGAAAAGAAAGCCTTCTATTTCCCTGATTCTATCAGACACATCCCTCACCCTGTCCCTGCATAAGGTCAATGATTCTGAAATCAAGATACAACTTAAAATCAGTTTTTGAAGAAATTTGTTGTGTGGTTGTTGTTAGGTCTGTTGAGTTGGGTCTGACTCATAGCAACCCTATATACAACAGAAGAAAACAGTGTGGACACTGTGCCATGCTTGGCAGTATGTCAGGGCTTCTCTACTATTCAGAGGGTTTTCAATGGCTGATTGTTTTCAGGAATACTTCAGGAGTGGATTTCTACATCCTTCTCCCACTGAAGAATGTTTTTGTAGTTAGGTGCTGTCGAGTCAGTGTCTGACTCATAGCAACCCTACCTACAACAGGCAAAACAGTATTGTTAATGCTTCTCTGCTCTTCCTAGGGATTTCAATGGCAGATTGTTTTTTGGGTGTGGGTTGCTGGGTCCTTCTCCCAAGCATCCTCCCAAGCTTCTTCCCAGTAGGTCTCCTATCCAAGTACTAACCAGCCTCAACTTTGCTTAGGTTCTGACATTTGACAGGCTTGGATGCCACAGTGGTATGGCTGTAGGCAGAAGAACTTTACCAATTGCCGATTACAGAAGTGAGTTATAAAACAGTGACCATTGCCCAAATGGGTAATGAATGTAGCCAGTTCTCCAAGAAGAGATTCTGACATTTTCTAAAGCAGAAGAGAGTGTGACCGTTCACATAATTGCAAGTAAAATATCACTATAAACTCAAAAGAGTAATGACATCTTTTTATTTTTCTCCAAATTTTATGTTGTTGTTGTTTTGTTGTTGTTGTTGTTGTTGTCAGGTGCTGTCAGGTTGGGCCTGACTTATAGGGACCCTCAGAGGGTTTTCAATGGATGATTGTTTCGAGATTGTCTTTGGAAGTGGATTGGCACATCCTTCTCCCATTTTGTGGTGCTGGGGATCAAACCCAGGACCTCAGAAAGTGCAGAGCATCGCTCTACCAACTGAGGTAAACCCTAGCCCCTCCAAATTTTATAGTCATCTCTAAATATGACAAAGTGTGGAATAAGACAGGTTAGAGGAATAAGTCAAAAACTGATTAGGCAGGATCTAGTAGGGTGCATTAAATGGTTGGTTCTTTTTACTAAATGCACTGGGCAGATATGGAAGGGTGCAAACAAGGGTGTCATGTGACCCAGCACAGATGTTTAAGATCAGGTTGGCACCTTTATGTAGCATGGATAGGTAAGGCCTCACTTGAACACAGAGAAACCCACCAGGAGGGAACTGTGGTGGTCCAGGTGAGAGATGCTGCTGGCTTTCATTATGGTGGCAGGCATGGATGGACATGGAGAGAGGAAAGAAAGGAAGGATATGTTACCTGGAGTCGGAAGCAACAGAGTATGATTGTGTGGTAGCTCTGAGGTGGGCGGATGTTAACAATGACTTTTAGTTTTCTGGTTTAGGTAACTTGGTAGACAATCTCCCATTTACTAAACTGAGAATGCCTAAGGAAGAAACAGGTTTGGGTATGTGCGTTGAGGATTTCAGTCCAGGATATACTAATATGAAACGTAAAAATTGCCAGGTCCGGATCTACTCATAATGGGTAAACAGAGTCCCCACATGAGGAAGAATACCTTTTAAAAGGCATAGGAGGGAAAGTCCACCGAAAGGGGAAGAATACCTCCTAAGCCTCAGAGGGAAAGTCTTCTGAAAAGGGAATAGTACCTCCAAAAGGTCTCTTCATGGAGAGGGACTTGGAACCTCATCTGTTCTTTTTCTTAAATTTTAATTGGTCACTATTGTAGATTTCTGGGAAATATTAATGAAAAATATGTAATCTTCTGGCTCTGTGGGCAATGCTAATTCAGATTGGGAGTTGACAAGCCTCAGGCTTTCTTGAACGGGAAATTCCCGAATGACTTCCAACAGCATAAACTCCTTAAGCAAAAGCCTTTGCACTGACAGCTCTACAGTAAGCAAAAGCACCCATTTGTCATAACAATAGACTCAATGGGGTGACACACAGGTGACAGTTAACCGCCCTAAATTCCTGCATAAAGTTAAGAATAGTCAATTGTTACAGGAAATGTAGATGCTCAGGTCATCTTGGTTTATTTTTTTGAAATAATCACAATTTGTTTCTGAGTTCCTCTTCCACTTTGATTACCACCTGACACTCATGTGACAATTAATTAGGTGATTCCATCAATGCAACCAATTTCCTCGTCCTTTTTCTGAGCTTTCATAAGATTTAATGAATTTTAATTCTGTATAAAAAGGCTAGGTTATCTGGAAATAAACGGAACAGATTCACACTGCCTCTGAGCTGCTGTGTCTGTTACCTATCGCTGACTCCTCATCTGCCTTCAGGAATCCTTGGATTTTAGGCTACAGCTGGTCTGCGGCAAAAAATGGTGCCCAGCAACAGCTAAATATATGACTCTGGAACTCTGGGGACAGGTCAAGGCAGTAGACAAATTTGAAGGTCACTGCAAATATAAGGCACTGAAAACCAAGAGAATGGATGGATGAAGTCAATTATGGAGACAGAAATAAGCAGAAATGCTCAGTTCTGGCAGGTACTAAAATCACCTGGGTGAGTTTTACAAAATATTGATGCTTCTTGGGCAATTCAGTCATACAGTTAGGCTTCTAATCTACTAGCAGAGAGAGGAGGAAGCAAAAGGCCCAAGGGAAATAACAATATGTACAGAGTAAGAAGAGGAGAGGACCCAACATGAAGACTCTAAAGGAGAAAAAGGGTACAAGAAAACAGAAAAATCCAACTTCAGAGAACCTAAAATGATAATTATCACCCCCACCATAAAAGGATAGAGAGAAAAATGCTGCTAGAGGTAGCATACCTGGCTCCTTCCATATCATTACATCAGGAATCCAAACCCAACCTCTTAGCCCTCTGACATAAATCCCCCAGTGAAAACCAAATTAGTCGCATCCATTTCAAGTAGACCAGTAAACTTCATTTTCTTACAACAGCACTGTAGGTGGAGGGCTCCCCACAGAATCACCCACATTCTGATGTCTGCTGAATCCAGAGCCTAAAGCAGCCACTCTCACCTGACTCACTGTCGAGGGCAGCCCACACCTCCAATCCTCCTTAGTAAGTATGGGAAAAGGTATCAAAAACAAGGGCAGGGAGCACACAGCTCGACCTTAGCAGCAAACAGATACCCTCTATGTGTCTTTGAGGACAGCTGTCTCCATCTTCAGTGCACAGATGAGGCTGAGATTCTATATTCTAACAAGCTCACAGGCAGGGCAGATGCTGCTCTCTGCTGATCTTGAACAGTTTCTGGAAAATCTTCACCTCACTAGACACCATGGTTCATGCCTATAATCTCAGCAACTCAGGAGGCTGAGGCAGGACAATTGCAAGTTCAAGGCTACAGGTAGCAGGCGCAACTTAGTGACACCTTGTCTCAAGATAAAGACTAAAAGAGGGCTAGGGGTGAAGCTCAGTGGTAGACCACATGCCTAACATGTATTTCCCTGGGTTCAAACCCCTAGTATTGCAGGAAAAAAAAAAGGAAAAGAAACAAACAATAAACAATAACAAAGAACCCTCACCTGTATCAGACACATCCAGTTCTAGAATGTACACTGAGCTTCCAGTGTGCCTGCTCTGCAGTCTTGCCCAGATATTGTGAGCTGTCCTATTTCAACTTTATGCCTGGTCTGCCTCTCAGACCTGCTCATCACCCTACCCATGGTGCACCTCTAGACCCAGTGACCAGCTCAATTTCGGTTTGCACCCTGTGTTTGGTTCCGCAGCTCTGAGATATAAATCCATCTGCTGAGTTTGTAGGATCCACATGTCCCTTCTTTTTCTATCAACAGGCCCATCAGGGTTGGGGGAAGCCAGTCTCATGAATGGGGCCTGGTCCTACTGTTTGCACACCCAGTGCTAGTTCTGCCAAGGTAGTGAGGGCACACAAACCCTCAATGGGGTCCCAGGGCTGGAGGTGGCAGGAGTGAGTTATTAAGGACTGGCTATAGGAAAAGATCTGTAGCAAGTGCCTGAGTGGGGGACCCTGCTCCTTTTCCCGCAGCTGCTGCATCCTCATGGTTCCCACAGTCATAGTCCTGCATCTTCCCATGATTTCCCAGCTCACTGGTCCAAGTAAAGGTCCTTTAAGGTTACTTATCCAAGGGTCTGCTTTCAATTTTTTTAAAAAAGAAGAGAAGCACTGGACACGTTGGAACACACTTGTAATCCCAGTGAATTAGGATGTGGAAACAGAAGAAACATAAGTTCAAGGCCAGAGGCAGCCTACACAATTTGGCAAGACCTTGTCTCAAAATAAAACATAAGAAAAAGAGGCTGGGGATGCAGCTCAGTGGTGGAGCACTTACCTTTTGTTTGTTGTTAGGTGCCATCAAGTCACGTCCAACTCACAGTGACCCTATGCACAATAGAAAGAAACACTCCCCAACACTGTGCCATACCCAGCACTATGGTCAGTGCTTCTCTGCTATTCATAGGGTTTTCAATGGAGGACAGTTTCGGGAGTAGGTTGCCAGATCCTCCTCCTCAGCCTACAGCACCTGGTATTTTCAGGCAGTCTCTTATCCAAGGACTAACCAGGCTGACCCTGCTTAGCATCTGAGATCAGTGGGGGATTGGATGCTAGGGTGCTAGGGTTGCAGACTGGAACACCTGCTTAGCGTGTGCAAAATAAATTCCTGGGTTAAATGCCCAGTACCAAAAAAAAAAAAAAAAAAAGAAAGGAAAAAGGAAAAGGAAAAGACATATGATCATATACATACATACCCATACACATAAAATAGATTAAATCTAAAATGTCCTTTATCTTCGTATGTTAGTAAAAGGCATTTTGTGTTTGGAAATGCAAATACAGCATGTTACATACTTTTCTAAGAGGAGAAAAATTGTTCTTTAAGAGCAGCACCTGCCCTCAGCATCTTTGCTCTCAATCCTGCCTGCATTTGCAGTGACTTTCCTGGCCCCCAAGAGTGGGCCACACATCACTGTTCTGAACTGGGATTCTCTGCTAGTGTAGGTTCCAAATTTTCACCTCAACCCCAGGACCCACAGCTCCCAGAATGGTCCCTTCTACCTTAGGGTGTTCAGTAAACAAAAGGTACCGCTTACACAAAAGACCTCATCTCTCCTACTTCTTACTCAAAATCTTCATTTTATCTAAAATTATAGCAGTAGCAGAAACAAGGGCTCCCAAAGATGCCCACATCCTTATCCCTGGATTCTGTGAATATGTTACTTTACACAGCAACAGTGCCTTTGCAAGAGTGATTAAGTGAAGAATCTGGAACAGAGAGATTATTCCAGATCATCCAGTGGCCCACAGAAATCATGGCATTCCCTACAAGAGGAAGGCAAGAGTGTTGAAGACAGAGGCTTGAAGATGCCAGCACACTGCTGGTCTTGAATGTGGAGAAGGGTAGTATGAGCCCAGGAATAAAGTAGCCTTTAGAAGCTGGAAAAGGCAAGGAAAGGGATACTTCTCCAAACTTCCAGAAGGATTCAGGCTCGCCAATACTTTGATTTTAGCACAGTAAGACTTCTGACCTAGAGTATCATAAATGTTAGTTGTTTAAAGCTCTTAAGTTTGTGTTAATTTGTTAGAGTAACAACATGAACATCTACAGCCATACCACCCTGATATCTGATCTCTGTAGATCTCAGAAACTAAGCAGGATGGGGCCTGGTTAGTACTTTGATGGAAGACTGCCTGGGAATACCAGTGCTGTAGGCTTGGGAGAAGGACCTGGCAGCCCACTCTCAAAACAATCAGCCATTGGAAACCCTATGAATAGCGGAGAAGCACTGACATGGTGCTGGGCATGGCATAAACAATGTCAGGAAGTGTTTTCCTCTGTTGTACATATGGTTGCTATGACTTGGGCCTGACTAAATGGCACCTAACAGCAACAATAAGCAACAGGAACATAACATAGCCACATCTTGGAAATAAATTAATCTATTGTAACCTACTCCCTTTTCAAAGAATAATCTCCTTTTTCTGAGTCTACCACCCTTTCATATATTACAAGAAATGACACTGATTTGGTAACACGGAAGGAGAAATGGGTTCACCATCTTGCCTAGCCAGTCCATCCTGAGATGTTTTTGTTCATTTATTTCTTTATGAAAGATATTCTTCCAGTGGTAAAAATAGACTGCCTAAAAAGCAGGATGTGAGAAAAAGAGGCAATGTTCAGCATAATTAGCTAAATATCAGTATTAGTAAGGGCATATGGAATGTCAAAACTGCAGCTGGTCAGAAACCATGCACTGCTAGAAATTCAGGAAAAAAAGCAGAGAATGTGTTCATCTTCTCCAAAGCAAAGATAAATCTGACAGACCCTGCCTGCTCTGAAGGAATGGGGTAAGCCCATGCTGCACTTTCTGGTTGAAATCTGGGAGGTAGAAGTGTTCACTATCATGGCAGGTCAGGGGACTCATACTTCTTGAGCAAAATATATAGCTGCAAATGAAATGACAAGAGCACAAAGGATTGAGAACCTTTTTATTAAGAACTTCTAGAATAAAGTAAGGTCCTTACTCAAAGGCCTATTAACCCCTGAAACACAAATATAATCCAGTATTTCTATACATGAACATGTCCATTTTGCAGCAGAGCAATCTGAAGCATTCCTCAGACATTCAAAGAAATCTATGACCTTAAAGGAAGGGTTAAGAACAATGAGTGCTGTAACACCATCATCTTTTATTAAGAAGTTTCTACACAGTGTTCTGCATAGAAAGCTCTGAGCTGTTCTATTTCTGTCCTACCTCACACATGACTCAGCTGAGGCTTCCAACCAAGTAATCCCATCAGGCTCTTGTTAGATCTTGCAGGTCAGGCTGGTGCCATGGGAGTGGGCTGGGGATGCACTGGGATGCTTCAGGGGGGCTCTGTGAGTCACAGCAGTCAGGCCTGTGTTTTTGTTCTAGATATACTGACTTTGATAAAAATACGCAAAGAAAGGCTCTCCTTACAGTTCTCAGGGAGCATTGATCTAGCGGAGAGTCAGCTTACCATGTGAGAGATTATAAATTATTTGAGGGGTTGACTGCATTCACAATGAAACCAAGTGAATAGATAGTAATCACTTAACACTAGGAAAATATATATTTCAAATCTAGAAACTATTAATTACATAGTAATCTCTTCTACCTCTTCTTACTGGATGAAATTCATCTAAAGCTAGATTGAAAATTAAACACAGATATGGTTTGGTTCAATAATAAATTAGAAGAACAAACCCAAGAATACAAAGCTACCTAAAGATAACAATACATTCATCTCATTGACTAATCAATACAGTATCTGTTAAGATAATGGTTGGCAGATTACAACTAGGCCAAAGAGGAGCCAACTACCATCTGTTTGTGTGGGTCCTACAAGCTAAAAATGGTTCTTACATTTTTAGATGGCTGGGAGAAAAATCAAAAGAAGAATATTTAATGACATGAAAATTATGTGGAATTCCGATCTGAGGGCCATCCACCCTTTGCATATCATCTGTGGAGCTGGGCAATAGGTACAGAGACCACATGGCCACAAGTAGGAAACAGCTACTCTCTGGCCCTTCACAAGAAAGGCTTTGCCCCTGGATTAGAAGCTCAGCTTATGTGCTGAATGACCTTGTTATTTTTAAGTTTCCCATACCTGATTTCTCACCTCTGTCTACCTTACAAAGGAGAAAATGTATAGCATGTAAACAGCAGCCGGAGAAGCGCTTTTGAGGTGGCTATCATTTGTATTATTCCTGCTGCTGCTGTTGTAACTGTAAATACCCTAATGCACCTTGACCAGCTGCAACTTTTCTGGAAATTATCATTGACACTAACTTATAGTTTTCCCGGCACTAAAAATTATCTTTTCATTAATTGGTTATAATACTTTTGAAAACTGTCTCAGTCTCCTTCCTCAGTGAAGACAGCCATCAATCACTGTGACACAATAATTATAAGTTCAGCTCAAAGGACAGTCATTTTTAATGTTAGTATCTTCTCCTATCCTTGTATTTCAAAACCATTTTCAAAAATACATATGAGTTAGAAACTTTGGTTTGCTCCCTTCTGGACAGATAGTTATAAGAGGACTCACAGGGGTTAAGCAACTTTCTAGAAACAGAAGTAACTCTTAATTCAAAATAATTTCCAGTCATGGAAATGAACAATTTACCATGATAATTTCTCTTGGTCATAATGCCCTTCTTTCTTTTAGAAGTGCCACAAATACACCCAGTTAATGCATTAAATATGAAAAGACCTGCTGAAGAGACTCAATTTATTAATGATTCAGGAGCACTTCCTAAAGCATCTATTTGGCATTCATTTATAATTCATTTCACAGCTTAGCTTCAGTCCCCACAGGGCAAATATTTATCAAATACTACTCCGTTTTAGGTCCTTCCTTTACATATTCTTGTAGAAGAATACCTTTCCCCCTCAAATAGTCTAAACTTCCTAAAAGCACCCAGCCATCTATTGTGATTTAATGTGCATTTCCTGATAAGGTGACAGTAATGGGCTTTCAGATATAGCAGACTGTGGTGAGCAGCCAAACAAAAGAATAATTACCAAACATTTTAGCTGGCTATAAACTGTACAAGAAACACTGAGTTCATCATAAATATTTATTAGAGAGTAACCATGGTAATTAATAAGCCTAGTAATCAACACAAGAGGAAAATGGCACCTTAATTCCTTGCTATGCAAGAAAAAGTTCACAACTTACCTCCCAGTTGAACCCCACATGGCCAAATGGATACTTTCAATATGAAAAACAGACTATCTGGCCTGACTAGTAAAGTTGATTGTGAGAGTAGCTTATCTGCACCACCTACTATCCCATCCCTGCAACATTGACAATTTATAATCTTCAGTTCCAATATCTTATCAACACTATGGGGTAACTTCTAAAATGCAAAGAACACTGGTTTTGGAGTTGGAAACATCTAGCTCCTTGAAATTTTGATCAAGTTACTCAAGTTCTCCATGCCACCTGCAGAATAGAGATAATGTCTTCCTAAAAACGGTACTCTGCAGACAAAGATTTGACAAATTACATACTTAGCCAGTGCCTGGAACAAAGTATGTATCCAATAATGGGGTGTTTTCCTCTACTATTGCTACTTCTATGACTCCTTGTGCTAAATTAGCTTTTTCATTTACTCTTACAGATGTGTGACAGAAACAACTTAAGAGAGAAAAGGTTTATTTTGGCCCCCAGTTTCAGAGGGTTCTGTCCATAGGTGCTTGGCCCCCATGCACTTGAGTGGAACATCACAGTGGCAGAGGTGTGTGGTGGAGAGCTGTTCACATCACGGTGGACCAGGAAGCAGACAGAGCTTACAGGGTGGGGCTAGGGACAATATATCCCCAAGGATCCACCCCCAGTGAACTTTTTCCTCCAGCTGGGTTCCAATCTCTAAGTTTCCACAACCTCCCAGAGCACCACCACCAGCTGGGGAATAAGTGTTCAAACACATGAGCCTGTAGGGGACACTTCATATTCAATCCACTTACAGCACTACATCCACTACTGTCATTACATCTATTACTGCAACTAGGGAGCCAGGCTTACTTCATCCCACTTCTCCTGGTCAGGATATTAGTAGGAACATATAAATAATAATAATTCATGTGTCTGGACCTAAAGAACATAAGACACATTAGGATAGCTTAAAAACTAAACAAAAATCAAACAACAAAACAGATAATAATAAGTGTTAGTTAAGATATGGATAAACTGGAATCTTCATGCACAGCTTGTAGAAATGTAAAATGGTACAGAAACCTCAGAAATATTTTTGTAATTTCTCAAAATGTTAAACAGAGCTACCATATGTCCCAGCAATTCCACTCTAAAGCATATACCCAAGAGAAATTAAAACATATGTCCACACAAAAATATACACAAATGTTCACAGCAGCATATTTCAAAACAGTTTAAAAGTAGAAACAACCCAAAGGTCTATCACCTGATAAGTAGGTAAATGTGAAATATCTATACAATGGAATATTATTTGTAAGTAAAGTGGAATGAAGTGCTGATGCATATTCCTGATGGAATGAAGTGTTGATACATGACCCCTGAAAAACAGTATGCCAATGAGAGAAAATGTTACAAAAGGTTACATATTATAGATTCTGTTCATATGAAATGCCCAGAATAGGCAAATCCACAGAGACAGAAAGTATATTAGTGAGTGCTAGGGGCTTGGGTAGGTGAAGGATGGTAGAATGAGAAATGACCACTACTGAGTACAAAGTTTCTTTTTGGAGGTGATAGGTGATAAAAAATGTTCTAAATTTGGTGATGATGCTTGTGCAACTTTATGAATATAATCAAATCCACAGAACTTTGTGTGTGTGAATTATATCTCAAAAAGCTGTTATAAAAACAGAAGTAGAGCACATGTTATTGATGTCAATTCAGATCCGATTCTTAGCAACCTTCATAGGATTTTCAGTGGCTGTTTCAGGATTGCTTCAGAAGTAGATGGCTACTTCCTTCTCCCATTTGTGTGGTGCTGGGGATTGAACCTGGGTCCTCAGAGAGTACCGCACAGCACCCTACCAACTGAGCTAAACCCCAGCCCTGTAGAGCACAAAGGGCAATTAAATACTTGGGGGGTGGCAGAAAAGAATAAAGACAGTCTTGGGTGGATCCACAGTGCTCTGCCAGGGAATGCCAGTACACACAAGCACCTCAGGGCAGGATAGGCATGTGGTTGGCTCAGGAAGACTGCAAAGTAGAGTGGGGTCATGCGGTGTCTCTGCTTCCCATCCACCATCTTTTCTCTCACTCTGAAGTGGTGATTTTAGGATAAAAATAGAACATAAGAAGAGAAGGAGTCAGAAGATTATAGGTTCTATAATTGCACTTGAAAGCGCAATTTAAGGTCCTATTCCCCTATATACCAGCTTATGACTTTGGATTAATGACTTAAACCGTTCTGGGCTTCAGTTTCCTCATCATAAAATGGGTATAATAACAGTATCTTCTTTTGCACAGTTGTAGTAAGGATACATTAATGCACATAAATCCCTACGATCAGGGTCTGACAAAGTACCCGCATCATTGCTATCATCAAACAGGTTGACTTTGCTCACGGCCACATCCAGGTATACAAAATCATCACAGAGGTCACAGTGACAGTCCTGATGGATGCCAAACTCTCCGCTGTTTTCACTTAGGAATGTGGGCTTATTCTTTGCCTGTCTCCTGATGCCAGTACCTCCATGAGGCCTTTCAGCAATGCAGGAAGTAAATATACTTGGGAGAGTAGCTAGTGGTGAAATGTCTATTATCAGGCAGTTCTAGGAATTGTATATAACCCCCCATCACTACAGACAAGGAACGCTGAAATAAGTGCAGTAACTTTACCAAATTAATAACTCAATTAAGTAAGAATCAAAACTAGAATTCAAACCTAGATTAGTCCTATGACACATCTCAGGACACTGTTGAATTAGATTTCCAATCAAAGAGTAATTACAAAAGGGGCTAAGAATGAAGGAAGGGTGCTTTTTGACCAACACGGTCAGTTTATGCATATTCAAGTAATAGTCAGAACATCAAATATTAGATACTACCCACTCATTCACAAAGGTATTAAGGATCTACTATATGCCAAAGATAAAAACAGTCTTTGAAAGATACTTTATAAGAGAAAGTTACACAATGAAACAATCAAGCCATCAATCGAGGAACAGAGGAACTGCTAGGCAAAGAAAAGATTAGAAAGCTTCAAATGCTTTCTCAACTGGTAAAGAAAGCTTCATCTACTACTTTCAGCCACCTTAAACAAGAGTTCAGAGAAAGAACTTAACACCAATTTTGATGCCTTTTTTTCTCTAAGGAACAATCATAAACGGAATTTTAAGCTGTTAATTTTGCCTGTTGGCTATACTCAGAAAATAGCCAGCCGACAGATAGTCCTCCCTTATACCTCACAGAGAGGATCATGGAGGGTCCGTGGTAGATCTGCCAGAAATGAGCAGCAAGAAAGTCAGGGCTGTGTGCAAATTCTCAAGACACTCACATTCATTTTAAGATGAATACATTCTAACAGACTAAACAGTATGTGGAAAAAATCCATTTCACATGTTGTAAGGCACCATTTCACAGGGTAGACAGTGGCATATGCATAAACCTATCTTAACTATAAAATCCTAAAGGCTTCCATTATGCTCAGGACCACAGCAATATCAATTATGGTTCTAATTCTTTCAGTGGTGCCAGATTTTTTTCAACTCTTTTTCCTCCAACAAGGATAAGGCAATTACCATGAAAGAAAAATAAAAATGAGATACATATGATATTTCTTTGGAAGGATCAGCTAAATACTTAAGACATTTTAAAAGATCAAGGCTAAGATGCTAAATAAGAAATATAATAAGGTTACTTTAGAAGTTAATAGCTAGCAACAAATGATCAGTTGGATATTGGAATACTTATGAATAACAAAATAGTCTGTCAATTAAAAATCTAGATAAAATTTAGTGTGCTATTGAAATTGAGCTATTCCTAGAAATGCAATAAATTGAAAATGAAATAAAACATATGACTAAATTTACAAATCAGTTATGATATCCAGTCATTTCCATATTAAGTATTGTAAGAATAAGCAATGAAAAGCCACAAACAAATAAGAACACAAGTAATATGCTTAAATTAAATTTAAAATAAAATATTAACAACAAAGAAATATGGAAGGAAATATCTAGATAGTTCCTGAACACAGTTATTTTTTTAGTTGTTAGAAGAATGAAGGACATTGCCAATATGTGCTTTTGATAATCTATAGCAAAACACTCATCTCTAAGTTTTATCAAAAAGCATATACTGCTTATTCTCTATGAAATTAACTACATATTATTTTCAAATTAAGGATAAAGCAAATTAAATTTATTTTCAATTACATCACACTGTACATCAAACACATCTTTCAGCATAGCCTATTAAAATTAGTGGACTTCTATCTTTTTATTATTATGAAAGTAAACTATGCTTGGGCGCATATATATATATATATATTTATATATATATATATATATATATTTTTTTTTTTTTTTTGGTGGTACTCGGGGATTGAACCCAGGGCTTCACATATACTTAGCAAGTACTTAACTTCTGGGCTGCTCCCCCTCCCTCATTTTTTATTTTGAGTCAGGGTCTCGCTAAATTATATGTGCTGCTTCTGACTTTGAACTTGCCATCTTCCTGGCTCCAGCTCCCGAATTGCTGGGATTACAGATGTGAGCCCCTATGCCCAGCTTGGAAAATCATTTCTAAACTGCTGTGCTGTAGAAATTTAATGAATTCCACAGATGCTTTTGACTCTCCATACACAACAGATAAAAAGCTTCCATATTAGGAAAATTTCATTTTTAAGATGTGTATATTTGAAATGGCATTAACAAGGACAGTATAGAAATCTATTCATCAACTATTTAATTCAAAATTTAACCTTTTATTTTAGCTATAGTCACTTAAGTGCTTGTAATTTTTTTAACTTGACAAAGAAAAGCAGAAAATAAAGATTTAATGGTTCTTGCTGTTAGGTCCTGTCTGACTCATTGGGACCCTTATAGGGTTTTCAATGGCTGATTGTTTTGGGATTGCCTTGGGAGTGGATTGCCAAATCCTTCTATTTTGGCAGTGCTGGGAATTGAACCCAAGATCTCAGAGACTACACAGTGGTGCTCTACCAATTGAGCTAAATCCCAGTCCCTAATTGGTCTTGTTGTTGTTGTTAGGTGCCCTCGAGTTGGTATCCGACTCATAGTCACCCTCTGTACAACAGGGGAAACACTATTGTCAGTGCTTCTCTGCTGTGCATAGGGTTTTCAATGGCAGATTGATTTTTGGGAGGGGTTTGCCAGGTCCTTCTCCCACGCCTACAGCTTCTGGTGTTCCCAGGCAGTCTCCCATCCAGGTACTAACCAGGCCGGACCCTGCTTAGCTTCCAAGATCTGACGGGATCGGATGCCACAGGGCTATGGCTGCAGGCTAACTGGTCTTAGTAAGGTGTTTAATGACAACAATTTCAAGAAAGTCTGATAATGCGAATAAAAAGAAGTTAAAAATTTTTAAAAGGAAAAACTAATAGTGAAAGTCTGAATACCAAATCGAAACAGAAAGGTATTAGAATTCCTCTCAGAATCAGATGTGTCTAACCTGTGGATTTCCCACTTCAGATACCCTTTAGCTAGACCTCTCTCGGCCCAAAGGCATGACTAGAAAGGAAGCCAATAGGAAGTTTATTCCTCCTCTACACAAAGAAAGCACAGCCTCAACAGCCAGCTTCCAGTGGGTGAACTCCTGTCTGAAGGACCCTATTACTTCCAGTCTCATTTTGGCAAAGGTCAGACTTGAAGGTCAGGTCTAGAATGGTTTTTCTTCCCAGAAAAGCATTGTACAGGTGAATTAAAAATAGAGGAAGGTAAAGGAGATAGAAACATGGGAGAAACAGAAGAAATGTGGGGAAAAAATAGCAACATAAGATATAATAATTTAAAACATGTACCTTTACTCTTTGGTCATCAACATCTATAATGGTAGCAACACGAATTAATCGGGGATTTCGTTTATCCACAACCTCAAGTCTCATATTTGGCAGAAAACCATGAGGCACCCTCTGAAACATTATGGATTCAACAAATCATGCAAAATTCAGCAATTCAGATTTTCTAATTTTTTCTAAAATATTATTGCTTTAGTTTTAACATGCAGATTATTAACAAAACTAGAATTTAGTTCTAAAAGCATATGGCACTTTATGCATTTTTTATTAAGTTTCACAAAGACCTGTGATGAGAATTTTTTTCTTTTCTTTTCTTTTTTTTTTCCATTTTAAAGATAGCCAAAAGATATAATTTCAGAGAGAGAGCCGGATAATAAAAGATAATAGAAGGGATATATATATATATATATATATATATATATATATATATACACTCAAAGCACTACACACACACATACACAGAAATGTCATAATGGAATCACTTAACTTTGTACAATAAATATGCACTAAATAAAAATATAACAAAATATAGCTAAAAGACATTATAAAATCACCAATGATAATATCAATGTTCAAAAAGAATCTTAATGCAATTTAAATATTACTTTAGAGTTTTTTCTGAAATTAATCTAATAAATAAAGAAATTATTGACTACTTTCACTGCCCAGTTTAGGACTATATGGCCTAGGAGGCAAAATTAATAAATAATTCAAAAAGATAAACACACTACTTTCTAAATCTAAACTTTAAAATATGCTTAGATAAATACTGTATAATATCAACCGTCAAAGTCTTTTAAAATCGTACCATGATATAATTTAAAGCCATAAGCTATGCTTTGTCACTTCATCTGTAACAATAGAGAACTCTTTCAAATCTTCAAATGCTGGGACCAAGAATCCATGATGTTAGACACAAATGGGGAAAAAAAATGAGACCTACCCAGTCACTGCAACTAAAAAAATTTAACTATCAAATGATAAAGTCAAAAAACTACCCTGATGTTTTTGTAGGTTAGCAGAAAGCTTCACTTTGAAAGCTATTACACATAAAAGTGTTCAGTCAACTGCCTGTAATCCCAGTGGGTGGTGGAGGCAGGAGGATCGCAAGTTTGAGACCAGAGGCAGTCTGCATAACTTAGTGAGACCCTGTCTCAAAAAGTAAAGAAAAATGGGGTGAGGGTGCAACTCAGTGGTCCAGCACTTGCAAAGCATGCAAAGGCGAGGCCCTGGGGTCAACCCCCAGGACCACACACACACACACAAAAAAGTGTTCAGTCAACTTTATAGGAAATGAAAGTGTACTGAATCCCTCAAGTCTAGAAATGGTAAAAGGAAAATAAAACTCTACTAATACATAAGTGATAAACAGATCTTTCTCTGATACCTGGTATATTTCTCTCCAACTTTTGTGGAAGCATTTTTTTTTCTAAAATACACTATTATACCCACTAAATGGAATATCCTGATATAATTATGTCTCTGATCCCTGAAAAATTTTCTGTTCCTTCCAAGGTCACTCTCCTCAGCAAGAAAGGTAATTATTTAGTGTTGTAGATGCCAAAGATACAGACTTGAGCTGATTCCACAATAACCAGGTGATAGAGCCTGGGACTTGCCTTTTTAGCTAAATACTTTCATTGTTTTATGTAGATTTACTTTTAGAAAAGTAAAATGAAGTTCTGAAAGAAGGCAAGAGAAAAAGTAGTTGGGTACTTTTGCTTGGTTAAATTCTGCAAAAAAAAGAAAAAAAAATTGAGACAGGGGTATCCTTATGTAGCCCAGCCTAGCCTTGAACTCACATCCTCTACTTCAGCCTCCTGAGTGCTGGGACTAGAAGCCTACACTACTACCCCCAGCTTGTATTTTCAAAGAAAGAAAATCATCATCTACATTGGTAAATAGGACAATAGCAAATGAGTCACCTACTTTGTATTTTTTAACTAAATGTAAAGCAAATTGGTTATGAAAATACTTGGATTTAAAAAGGCAAAACTAGAATAATTTAAAACTGCTAATGAAGGTAAGTATCAGCAAGGATATTTGAAGGTAAGATTGTATACTCACTTAGAACTTACCATTTTAAAGGCTTTAGCAGGAACTGCATTAGTTTGAGTAGCCTCCAAATATTTTGTCCAGGAAAATTTTTCTGGATCAGAATATCCTGAAAAAATACACATATATGAAAAGATTACTCATAAATACCAATATATTATAAATCTGGATAGTAATAATAACATTTACTATTATTGGAAGGCTCACTATTTATCAGGCTTTATCCTAAGCACTATTTATGTTATCTTACTTAAGCCATATGCTCATGTCTGAGAGGGCTAAGGCATTAATGCATGTAAATACTCATTCACTGGTACATTCATTCGTTTAACAAGATTGAGCAGGTTGGCCAACGTCAAATGGCTAGGTGAGTACTTGGCTGAGCCAGATGGCAGCAGGACTGACTCCCAAGACCCATCAGAACTCTCCTTAGAAGTTTGAAGAAAACCACAAACAATGACCTGACCTCAAACCACGAACTGGGAAAAAGACTTTGATAGTCTTTCCAATATCTCCAATTATTCTATGTTTAATAGGATTTTACTCTTATTATTAAACCCGTATAACTACAATGTGCCAAATTTCCTATTTATTATTGCATTTGAAAACATATATTGGCATGAAACAGTACAAAGCAGCCTATTCGTTCCTAATTTCCTTTCAGATGAGTGTCTAGAGTTTTTTGGTTATTTTATTTTATTTTATTTTTATTTGGTCTTTTTGAGATAGAATCTTGCTATGTAATCCAGGTTGGCCTTGAATTTGCACTAATCTTCTTGCATGAGTGCTGGGATTACAGGGATTATGGACATATGCCACCACGACAACTGGTTTTTCTTGATATTTTGTGTTCAAATTGCCCAGTGGACAAAAGTAGTATGGCAAAGGTGAGGGGGCAGGAGTACACGCAGCTTGGCTGGAGATTGAGCTATACTGTGTAAACATATTGATTCATAGCCCATCTCATTCCACACTATTTAGAGTTTAAACATCAGGGAGATAGACAACTACTGAAGAAAACTGAGGTGCCAGCTGTTGCTGTGGGCAGAGGTAGCTGAGCGAAAGCATGAGACAGTGTCACAGAAATGGAGATGAAGGACCTGGAGGCTAGGTCATCAGCCATGTAGCCCTGCATTGCTTTGGGTGAAAGGGAAGAGATAGGTGACAAATGTCATGTTGCCAATTAGTGTTGGAGGATAATTAACAGGCAGGTGTGGTGGGACAGAGCAGAAGCCAAAGGCCCACGTAGGGTGTGGCCGAGCAAAACCACCTCTGTCCCACTTCTCCTACAGGTGCAGGGAGGTGGTGGCCCGGAAAGCAACCACAGAAATAGCCCTGAGTGCAGAAGGCAACGTCACTAGAGTTTATATCCATCCAGAGCATGGAGTGGAAAGGTATTTGGGTCAAGAAAATGTTCTAGAGGACACCTGCAGCCGTACCACTGTGGCACCTGATCCTGCCAGATCTCGGAAGCTAGTACTTGGATGGGAGACTGCCTGGGAACATCAGGTGCGTTAGGATTGGGAGAAGGACCTGGCAACTCACTCCAAAGAAACAATCATCTGTTGAAAACTCCCTGAATAGCAGAGAAGCACAGACAATACTGTTTTGTCTGTTGCACGTAGGTTTGCTATTGAGTTGGGCACTGACTCAACAGCACTTAACAACAATAAGAGAACACCAACATGCATAGAGGCAAAAACAGGAAACTGAAGGACCAGATAAGATCAGATGTAAGTTAGAACATACCTAAATCACAGTTTTCTGGTGGCCTCCTCTGTCATTCTAGGAAAAAGCAAGTACTTACAGTGACCTACAGGCCCCTACACTAAGCAGCCCAATTTCTGCCCAACTGCTTCTGAGATAATTAGAACCCAGCACACATCCTCCAGCCTCAAATTCTTGCACTTGTTATTCCTTCACATGGCCTCTGGACAGTTCTCCCCAGAGGTGCCCAGACTCACCCCCTCATCACCTATAAGTTGCTAAAATGTCTCTTTGTCACTAAACCCTTCTCTCACCTCCCATAGGATACAGAACCCCTCTTCTGAATACATGTGCCCTTCCTAATCCCATCACCTGCCTTACTGCTCTACATAGCATTTATTGCCACTTAACTTGTCATATATTTTACATATTTCTTATTTCTCTTACTCCATTAGAACATCAGCCAACTTATGACAGGAATTTGTTCACTTCACTCCAATTTCCTAACCCATATAGCCAGTCTATAAGTACTTGGTGAATGTTTGTGGAGTAGTTGAAATGTACTTCCTGAGCAATTTGTAGTAATGTTGTGGTGCTCACAAATGAGCAGTGATCAAGAGGCAGTCCAACCTCCAATGCTGAGTGGAACCCTGGCATTAAGGAGTTTGTCTGCTGGGGCTGGCGGTATCAGGTCTCACTGGAAGGAGATGATGTTAGCATATCAACAATGCCTAGTGGTACAAGTGGCACAAATGCCAAGAGAAGGACAGCTGGTTAGTGATGTTGTACAAGGCAACTGTAATACTCATTAATCATCTGTTCCATGTAAGAAAAGCCATGTTGCAGGCTCATGATAAGGGCATTCTTGATTACTGTTTTCTCCAGGAACCTAAGAAGAAGTACAATTTTGCACCTGGAATATTCTTTTGGAAGAACTGGGCTCATGAATAAATAAGTCGTTAAGTCCCTGACCTCCTGGTCTGTGTGACCCATCGGTAGGGAAGAAGCATGACAGCTACCAGTACACTTGTGGTCAAAAATCATAGTGTATTAGGACAAATGATTTTGAACTAATGGACAACATAGCCAGCAATAACAAGGGATTTTCGTGGAGTCTCACTGAGGAGCAGGTTCAATCACAACTGAGTAAGTATCGATCATAAGCTTACGTGATGCATCAGCCTAACAGGCTACTTCATCTAACTCTTTGTTTTACTGCTGAGCAAAATGAGACCTGGCATTTTAGGTGACTTATCCAAGCAGGACAACTAAAAGTGATGTCAGAGATACAGTCTATGTCCCTGGACTTGGAATTTATAGAAATCAAAATTTTCTCAGGGCTGCTTACAGGATGCCCAAGTGCCTTTGGGTCCTAAGTGCAAGAGAAAGCCCCAATAGAGAATGAGGATTATGTGTCTAGTACCAGCTAAGCCCTGGCTTGCTTTTGTCATCAGCATAAGAGCCTGGATTATCTAAAAAGGCCCCTTAGACACCACCTACTTATCTCTCTATTGCACATGGTGCTCACAGGGACAGCAGTAGCTCATCCCACTGTCCTAGGCTACGAACAGCAGGGACTGAGGAAACTTACCCCTGAGAGAAAGCTGTCCTTCCATGGGAGATTCTATACGTATGGCTGGGCTCTTTCTGAAGACAACCATAGCATGCAGTGATTGAAACCTGACAAAAGTGAGCCTCAGGTCTGGGGGTAGGTTCAATATGTTAAAACTTAGAGGGTTTGGATTCAGTTCATGTTCGGGTTTGAGTCCTATGTGTAGATGACACGATTTCAAAGCAAACACAACCCAATCCCTGAACTTATTCTAGTTCAATCATCTTTAAAAAAAATTTTGAACCCTAACCTGAACCCGAACCCAGTGAAAAACTTGGCTTGGGTTCAGCTATTAATGTTTCTATGGTTTTTAAATCACTAGCTATTTAAAAATTAGGGGAAGTTTTTGAAGAAAATTTACTCGGCTATCTATACATAGGATTAAAGTTTTAGACCTGAACCTGAACCCTCTAGATTTAAATACACTAAACCTGCACCTGAACCCAAATTTTTGCAGGTTTGAAACCCTGGCATCAAGTGATCATCAACTGTCCTGTGTCAGCACTTCGCTGGCTAGTGCAAGACTAAAGGAACATGAAGACATCAGATACTGAAATAACCATTAAACCTAATTCAGGTTCACCATATTTGTTTTCAAAAAATCTTTTGAGACTTCTGGTTTAAGATGGTGGATTAAAGGCAGTCTCTGCGTGATGTGGTGAAACAAAGCACTTAGAATAGGAAGGATTGGAGTCTTTTCCATAGAAAGAAGGTCTGGAGAAGCACAGAAACCATAAAGGAGACTACTGGTTATTCCCAGATAGCAGACAAAACTGAACAGCGAGAAGGACTGATCAGGACACATCTCCAGCCATGGCTTCCAGTGGGGGAGGGGAAGCAAAGCCCTCATCCAAAGGGATAAGCTAGACAGTGTTGGCAGTCAGACTTGCAGTCCTACAGGATAAGCCCACAGTCCTTGAAACCCTTGAAGTCTTCCAGGTACTTGCTGAGACAGTGGTTCTCCCTGTCTGAGGAGTTCAACATTGGATAAGTGACTCTCTTTCCAATGCTCCATTTCTCAAAGGGGTTTTAACTGGCGCCACCTTGAGAGGGAACCTATTGTGTCAGGCTGAGCTACCCTAGGGGACTAAAAGCAAAGAATTATCACCCATGGAGAGCTTGGAGGTGAACTGCCACAGCCCCAGTGTGCTACTCACTTGCAAGGAGCAGTTGCAGTTAGGGGGAAGATAGGACACTAACAACCTGGGAGGTGTTAGTGCCAAGAGACATTGGAAAGTTGCTCAGAAGCAAGCTCCACCTACTGGGGGAGAGGAGAGGATTCCATCTCCTCAGGGGAACTACAGAGACTGTCAACTCTTGAGTTGTGATCAAATAAAAAGACTCCATTTTTATCTGACCACCATTTCAACCTAGCAGACTCCAACATTAGAAGCGCAGAAAGAATCTCCTCCACTACTTTTTCATTTTTGAAAAATCTGTTTGTTTGGGGTGTTGTGTGTGTTTATCTTTTTTCCTTTCTGCTGTACAGTAGTAAATACAGTGCCTTGGTGTAGTATCCCCAGCCTTTTTCTTATTTTTGATTGGAGACAGGATCAAACTGAATTGCACAAGCTGCTTCTGGCCTGGGACTCAAGAGCCTCCTGTCTCAGCTCCCAGAGACACTGGAGTTTTAAGGCAGCAATTTGGTGTCAACCTCTATTTTTTGTTTTGTTCAGCTTTGGTTTTGGTTTTTCTTTTTGTTTTATATTTACCATCATTTCATTGTTAATTTTCATTTCCTTAATTCCCTCTTTTTTAATGTGATGTCTACCTTTTTTCTGCTTTAATTTTTATTTTTTGTCTTTTTCAGCCTCCCTACCTTTTTCTGTATCCCTCTTTTTCTACTTTAAATCTTTTAGGCTATTTCCTATTGCTGTGCTTATGTTTACCTAATTCTGTTTATATATCATTTTATTTATCACACAATCATTTCTTTTTATCTTTAGCTCCTATCCTTCTCTCTTTCTAACATTAATTTCCTTTCTAGACTTTTTCTTTTCTTTTACTTCAACCTTGAGGAATCCTCCTGTCTCACCTTTTACATCAGACAAATAATATTTGTACCTTTAACTTAAGTATTTTGTAAGCTCATAGATTACTCAATATAATTATTACCATTCTCTGTTCTATGGGCATTGTTGGTGCAGCAGTTGGCAATAAATAATATTAAATGTGTTTCTATATCTGGTTTGGTCAAGTATTATAACTGTTCTACTGGTTTTGTCTTCCTCTCTGGTACTAGCACTGGAGAATGTGATCTCAAGAAAAAATTCTCACTAAAAAGACTCCCAAATAAAAAAGGAAGTGATATCCACTCCTACAGATGAACAAATTACAAGTCACAAACACAAGAAACATGAAAAAAAAAAAGGCAACAAATCTCCTCTAAGAGAGTGTGGCTTTTTAATCACTAAATCCAAAGATACTGAAACAGTGGAACTGTCAAAAAATTTAAAAGTTTACTTGAAAACTGATCAATGATGTCAAAGAGGACATAAACAAGCAAATGAATGAAGCAAGAAAATCAATATAGGACTTAGGTAAGAAAGTCAACAATGTAGAAGACAAAGTCATCAAAATGGATAAGAAATTGAAATTTTGAAAAAAAAAAATCAAACCGAAATGTTGGAAATGAAGAACTCAATAAATCAAATAAAAAACACAGTGGAAGGCATCGCCAGTAACCTAGATAAAGGAGAGGACAGAATATCAGGGATGGAAAGTAAGGTTGAGGAAATGCTACATTCAGATACCAATAAAGAAAAAAATTAAAAGAACATGACCCCAATATCCAAGCACTTTGGGACATGATCAGGAGACAAAACCTAAGAATTTATGAGGTAGAAGAAGGAGCTGAGATAAAAACTAAAGGCATAGAAAACTAATTTAGTGAAATTATAGCAGAAAATTTCCCAAATCTAGGGAAAGAAATGGACATCCAACCACAAGATGCATTTAGAACACCAAACAGATAGGACCTGAAGAGAACATCTCCACAACACATAATAATTAAAATGTCAAGATTACACAACATACATACATAAAGAAATAATATTAAAAGCTGCAAGAGAAAGACATCAACTCACTTACAAAGGAAAAACCATCAGAATTACTTCAGCCCTCTCAGCAGAAACCCTAAATTCTATGAAAGGATGGAGAGATATACTTCAAGCCTTAAAAATAAATAATTGTCAACCAAGATTATTATATCCAGCAAAGTTGTTATTTAAAATGGATGGAGAAATAAATTCTGGTAATTAAACTTCTGTCCGATGTATAGAATGTGAAGATTTTTTTCCCATTCAGTGGGGATTTCCTTGACTCTGTTAAGTGTTTCCTTTGCTATACAGAAGGTTTCAATTTTGTGTAATCCCATTTATCTATTCTTGTTACAATTTCTTGAGCAACTGGAGTCCTATTAAGGAAATACTTTCCTATGCCTATATGTCAGAGTGTATTGCCTATCTTATCTTCTATTAATTTTAAGGTTTCTGATTTTATGCTGAGGTCTTTTATCCATTTTGAGTTAACTCTCATGCATATTGAGAGATGTGAGTTGGTTTTCATTTTTCAGCAAGCGAATATGTTTCCCAGCACCATTTATTGAAAAGGCTGTCCTTTTTCCAATTTACTTGCTTTGCTCCTTTGTCAAAAATTAGGTGGCTATAGGTGTGTTGAGGTATTTGTGGATCTTCTATTCTGTTCCACTGGTCTTCAGGACTACTTTTATTCTAGTGCCAAGCTGTTTTTGCCACCACTGACCTGTAGTATAGATTAAAGTTAGGGATTGTGATTCCACCTGCACTAGTTTTGCAGCTTAAGAGTGTTGTCCAACAAAGAGAACAAATAACCCAATACACAAATGGGCAAAGGAACTGAGTAGACAGTTCTCAAATGAAGAGGTCCGTAAAGCCATGAAACACATGAAAAAATGCTCACTATCCCTAGCCATTAGGGAAGTACAAATTAAAACAACTCTGAGATTCCACCTTATACCAGTAAGAATGGCCAAGATCAATAAAACAAATAACAACAAATGCTGGTTAGGTTGTGGAGAAAAGGGAACCTCTTATATTGCTGGTGGAACTGTAAATTAGTCCAACCACTTTGGAAATCAATATGGAGGTATCTTAAAAAACTAAAACTAGATCTACCGTATGAAGCAGCTATAACACTATTGAGAATTTACCCAAAGGGAGATGTGTCATCATACCACAGAGACAATAGCATCACCATGTTCAATGTAGCACTTTTCAAAATAGCAAGGATATGGAATCAACCAACATGCCCCTCAACAGAAGAATGGATTAAAAATCTATGGAACATATACACAATGGAATACTACTCAGTAATCACACACAAAAAATGAAAGAATGTCATTTGCAGCAAAATGGATGGAATTGGAGAAAATTATTTTAAGTGAATGAAACAAGCCCAGAAAGAGAAATATCACATGTTCTCACTCATATGTGGGAGCTGGATCAAAAATTAAAAGAAGGAAAAAGTCCTATATGGAGGTCGGAACATAATAAAAAGCTAAAGTCAACTTAGTAGAGAAGGGACAATTTGGGGAGCGCAAAAGAAGGAAGAAGGGATCTAGCAAAAGGAGGAATTCCTGGGAGAGGAGAGGGGGGAGAGGAGGAACAAAGAGGAGTGAGGAATGGGGGAGGGGGTGACATCAGGGTGAATAGCCCACCTTTAATAGTTGTGGGAATAATTATAATAACACCAATAAGACCAAAGAATGATAATAATATACATGGGCTAGAAAATTCATGTAATAGCACTAACAATGTAAAAAGATAGTTCACTACAGAAAAAGTTTCGATCTTAAACATAATTGGGATCCAAGGATATATAGAAAAATATTACCACAAAAAGACATACAAATGGAAGAGAGGTCTTTGGTGGGGGGTGGAGTGCAACAGGGGGAGGAAGTACACAAGAGGGTAAAGGGGAACTTATCTGTGCAATGTACAACAAAATGCATATATGGAAATGTCACAATGAAATGCATGTCAGAATGAAACACATTAAGTTGTACATTAAAATTTTCCAATAAAAAATAAAATAAAATAAAATGGATGGAGAAATAAAAACATTCCATGGAAAGTACACACTAAAGCAATACATGACAATCAAGCCAGCACTGCAGAAGATACTTATAGGGATCCTACACTCACAGGATGAAGAAAGACAGTCTTCACTATGAGAGCACAGGAAGGAATAAAATCTATGGGAGGAGCCGGCATGGTGGTACATGCCTGTAAGCCTAGCAACTCAGAAGGCAGAGGCAGGTGGATCATAAGTTTGAGACCAGAGACAGTCTGCATAATTTAGCGAGATCCTGTCTCAAAAAGTAAAAAATTGGGCTGGGGGTACAGCTCAATGGTACAGCACTTGCAAAGCATGCAAGTGCAAGGCCGTGAGTTCAAGTCCCAGTACTGCAAAAAAAAAAAAAAAAAAAAAAAAAAAAAAAAAAAAAAAAAAAAAAAAAAAAAAAAA